>JAFVLL020012821.1:0-115905 GCA_021397915.2 Tor tambroides | reverse complement strand
AAGCCTTTGCAGTTTCATCTTAGCAACCGAGTGGCGAGTTTTGCCACTGCAAGCACCCACTCACATTTTCTTCAGGAAATGTACATATCTAGTTACATTTATAATTACACTGTTGACCCATCCCTTACACCTTAACCCACCCTTAAACCTACCCATACCACCAAACCTGTCCCTAACCTTACTCGTATCCCACCTCAATGGCAGCAAAAGTGTTTTGCAATTCAATATGAGCACAATAAGTACATTGTGCTTATTTTTTTATGTAAGTACATAGTTAAGGCCACTTAATATAAAGTGTGACTAAAAAAAAGAGGAAATACTTTACATTACATTTGTTACATGTGTTATTTTTCCCCAAAAAATAGAATATATGTGTATGTATATTATCACATCAGTCTACACTTCTTACACCATAATGACAAAGCGAAAAAAACAGATTTGTGATAACTTTGCAAAATTATTAAAGAGGAAAAACTGAGATAATTACATTGCATAAGTATTCACACCCTTAACTCTTAGTTGAAACACCTTCGAAAGTGATTAAAACCTTGAATGATTTTGGGTATAATATGACAAGCTCTGCACATCTGCTTTTGGCAGGCTGGTAACCATGTTCGTTTAAGGGTGGGATTGGAGTTTTGGGACAGAAGCAGATGAAATAGACTTCTACACCATTTCTGTTTGCTACACAGGTGGTTGGAGAGAATCAGATGACATGTTTGGCGATTTTCCCCATCAGTCCAGTCAGATTGACGTTAGCGGGAAAGGAAAGTCATTTGAGAGGAAGTGCATTATTACATTTTGATTAAAGATTATTAAGACTGACCATTTTTTATTTGAAACAATAAGAATGAATCAATTAAAACCAATGAATCATACACAATAAAAGCTAGTAAAAGGTCCATTTTTGATGCCTGGTGTAGCCTGCCCATTCAGGATTACTGTACACCCGCTTCATCCTTCCTGTGAAACACTACCTTTTTAATGTTTTGGCATATTTTCTGCACAGCTACCACATACCATAAAGTTTAGAAAAGGGTACGATGAACTGTTATTCTTTGTACGCCATTGGCAGGATTCTGCCTCTTCTCACAGCTGGAAGTCTGTAGAAGAACAGCTGTGTCTGTCCAATAGATCAAAACATTTATGGCATCATATTTCCTGTGAAATCTGCATACTTCTCCCAAATCTGCTGAATTTGGTAGCGGTGAGAGTCTGTCTGCCTGCTCGCCCCACCCTCTCCCAAGTGAGCACACGAGGTGGAGCCTGTAGCTTTCAGAGTTCATCGGTTTCATTCGCTCCACTGCGGGCCCCTCTCGTAAGATCATATACATATTGTTTATGTAGACGGTATCGGCTGGGCCAAAGTCAACGTTTTCTTATCGAGATATAATTATAACCAGTTTTCATATCAAGGAAGTGGTCTTAAAATTACAATGCTTAAGTGAAACTGTAAACGGAGCATCAAAAGAGCAAGGATGAGAAAGAGTTCCTCAGAAGATCCCATAATTACTATCAGCTCTGTCTGTTTCTGTGTAAAGAGAGAGAGAGAGAGGAGAAAAAAACAAGAGAAGGGGACAGGTTGACAGAGAAAAAAGGAGGGAATATGGGATTGATTAAGATTTCTGATTAACACATTTGAAGAAAAACAAACTGTGAAGCAAAATGGTTTTCAGCTTTATTCAACAATACAAAATATGTCAGGAAGCAGTCTGATTAAAAAGTATAAATAGTCAGCAAGGGTGGTGGTGGTGGTATTGTTTATACTTTTATAAAACACATATACTTCAAATAATAATTAGGTTTCTGGTTGTGTTTGTTTTTGCTTGCAGGCCAAAGGCCAAAACCGTTTCAACCCTCGACCTGCGCTGATGATGTCTCTTTCAACAACTAGTCTTGATCCAAAACTCTCACCAAAAATATTTGTTGCTGATGGGTGTTATTTGAAAGCTTTCAAAAGTTTGGGGTCGGTAAGACCTTTGAATGATCTTGAAGGTCCTAATGTTAACACAAAGGCTGCATTTATTTGATTTATAAAAATAAATAAATAAAATAATTATAATAATACTGTGAAGATTACTGTGAAATAATAGTTAAATATTAAAATGTTTTTAAGTTCTATATATTTTATAATTTATTCCTATGATGGCAAAGCTGATATTCAGCAGCCATGACCCCAGTTTTTAATGTCAAACGATCCTTCAGAAATCATTCTAACACGCTGAGATGGTGCCTAAGAAATTTCTTATTATTATCATCGGTTTATAAAAAAAGGCTATAAAGCAATTAATATTTTTGTGGATACATTTTTCAGGATTATTTTATGAATAGAAAGTTCAAACAAACAGCATTTATTTCAGATTGAAACTTGTGAGACCATAAATGAATTTACTGCACCCTTGCTGAATAAAAGTATTAATTTCTTAAAATATTACTGACCCCAAACTTTTGAACATTGTTGTAGCTTTGCAATGAGGCACAAAATGACAAGTTTAAATAACAAATTTTATATTAAAAAAAAGATTTGTATAAAAAGGCTATGTACAGCTTATTTCAAATGATAAATAAAGTGTTACTGAAATACAGTTGCCATTTATGTACTGTATATGAAGTGTTTACAATAGGTGCAAATACACACATTTACATTATGCTTATTAAATCTAGCACCATAACTTGTTTAGCACATTTGAGAAAAAAAAAAAAAAAAAAACATAATCAGAGGTCTGCAAAGACATATGTGACCCTGGACCACAAAACCAGTCTTAAGTCGCTGGGGTATATTTGTAGCAACAGCCAAAAGGACATTGCATGGGTCAAAATTATTGATTTTTCTTTTATGCCAAAAATCATTAGGATATTAAGTAAAGATCATGAAGATATTTTGTAAATTTCCTACTGTAAATATATCAAAACTTAATTTTTGATTAGTAATATGCATTGCTAAGACCTTCATTTGAACAACTTTAAAGGTGATTTTCTCAGTATTTTGAATTTTTTGCACCCTCAGATTCCATTTTTTCAAATATTTGTATCTCGGCCAAATATTGTCCTGTCCTAACAAACATACAGCAATGGAAAGCTTATTTATTCAGCTTTCAGATGATGTATAAATCTCAATTTTGTAAAATTGACACTTATGACTGGTTTTGTGGACCAGGGTCACATATTAACACAGTAAGAGATGCAGTCTATGACAAAATTAAAAATAATATTTTACAGAATTGAACAGAAAATACATGTTGACTAATCTATGGGGGAAAAGGGATAAATAGCTCTTTATATCCCCTCCTCCATGTCCAAATTACTGCAGAGTACTGCCTAGTAGATTCCCTAAGTGCTTGTGTGATGCAGTTCAAAGAGTGAAATCTACACAATGCAGTACAATGCAAAAGTGTGCCACTGTTATGCATGCATTGTAGAGACTATACTGTTGAAATCATAATAAAATGTATGTACAAAGACAATAATGACAGCTTTCTAAATAAAAACACACTTAAAAAAAAAAAAAAAAAAAAAAAAAAAAATTCATTTTAAGGTGCACTTACACATCAAACATGTTTCCATGTTAATCCGCCTCAACATTTCATGAGGGTACAGCATGATTAGCCATCTCACTAAATGCTCTTTCTGGGGCTGCAAAATGCAGAGGTTTTTTCCAAATGATTCCTAATCAACATTCCACGTTTTCTAAGCCACAAGAACACGTTTGTAGGCTTTAAGCATGTGGAAACCTTCCAAAAAGGAAGACTCAAAGCAAAGCATTACCAAGAATGCAAGTGAGTGTATTCAAACCAGTGAAGTACTGTTGTGTCCCAGCCCAGTTCAAGAAGAGCTAGCTTAACATTTAAACTGAAGCACCAAAAGTCAACCTCCAGGGTTAACAAATGACATCACACAAAACACTGGCAGCCAAACAGTTTTGGTTCCCGCTGACTTTCATTGGGAAGCAAAACTGTTTGGTTACCAGCAAAGGACATAAAGGAGGTGTGAAATTATTCCATACAACTTTTCTGACTTTCATAATGTACACAAAAACAGCTGAAGAGTTCTAGAAAGATCTTCTTTTGTCTTCCACAGATGTAAGAAAGCCATACGAGTTCGGAACAACATGAATTTTTCATTTTTGGGTGAACTAGCCCTTTAAGACTAGTCTGGCACTACAGACAATTTGCAACGTTAGACTTGCCAACAAAGCCTGATGGGAGTTTTGGCAATTGCGGCTTGTGTTCTCTGAGTACAGTTACAGTTGAATACTGTAAGCACCAATCATGTCTTGACAGATCACAGTAGAGTCCCTCTCAGGAAATAAACCATTGGGTTTATACACAAAACAATATAATACATGGTATAAACATTGAAAAATAAGTTATGTACATGTCTTTAAAAAAAATGCTGCCTTGCAACCCATGGTCCTATATGGCCAATATATTAATAAAAAAACAGGGTGATGCAAGAATGTTGTGCAAATTCCCATGAGGGACAGTGTCTCTGTGATGGGGCATGTGCATTCTGTCTGTCTGTGTTTATTTGAACCAGTGCAAGTAATTTGAGTTCACAGCAGGAAAGCACATGTTGTTACTGCATGATCCTCCATAGCTCGGAGGGCACATGGAGCAAGGAACACCTACTTTATATGGGGCCTCACCAATCCAGTTCCCCCTATAAACAACAATAGCAACAACACTGTCAATGACACACCAATGGACAAAATGAACCATACACATTTTCATACTTGAAAGTGTGCTGTGTGAGGTGTTTGCTAGTTTGAAAATGACCTTTGACCATTTCTAACTGTGTTTCTATGTTGAGAAGACAAGCTTTAAATCAATCTGGATCTACTTTAACTAGCTCTCAGCTAGCAAGTCAGGTCTTAACTAGAGTTTATAAATAACTTGCTCTATAGTAGCCTAAGAATCAATTTTCTCAAGTTGCGCCGCCTCACAAGACTGAAAAAAGGAGGTCACAAGTCAGTCACAAGTCATCAGCCACACAAGATTATAGTGCTTTGATTCTGGAATTAGAGGAAGAATTCTGCTAAAATTCCACAGGTGGCAGGAATGCAAGAGGTCATCTAGGTCTTTGAACCAGAAGGATGTCCACGTCAAAAATGTTTTTTACAGAGACGTGTCAGGTTGCTAGCTTAGCCTAATTACGTTACTGAAGAGTTTCACTCTTGGGTTTAGCAATTTAGCTTAGCTAAAGCACAGAAAACATACTTACTTTGGAGAATAATTGCACACCAGGTATGTTGCCCTCTTCCATACTGAGCCCCAAACATTCATATTATGGCATGTGTTGATGGCACATCCTACTTTATTTGAGGTTGCCCACACCATCTGGTAAAAACATAAGCAAAAAGTGAGCAATGGTCAAATGTGAATTACTGCCATTCAAAAAGTCTCTTATGCTCACCAAGGTTGCATTTATTTGATTAAAAATACAATAAAACAGGAATATTGTGAAATATTGTTGTAATTTACAATAACCATGTTTTGTTTTAATATATTTTAAAAAGTAATTTATTCCTGTGATGGCAAAGCTGAATTTTCAGAAGCCATTACTCCAGTTTTCAGTGTCTCATAGTCCTTCAGAAATCACTCTAACATGCTGATTTGGTGAAACATTTCTTATTATTATCAATGTTGAAAACAGCTGTGGCGCTTAATATTTTTGCAAAAACTGTGATATCTTTTTTCCAGAATTCTTTGATGAATAAATAGTTCAAAAGAACAGCATTTCTTTGAAATAGAAATCTTTTAAATATCTTTACTGTCACTTTTGATTAATATAATACTTCTTTGCTGAATTGAAGTATTCATTAAAAAACCCCACACACATATAAATTAATAATAAAATACCTATACAGCTGACCCCAAGCTTTTGAACAATTGTGTACCTCAAGAAATTAAATACACAAAGATCATCATAATCAACTCACTTGTGTATAATGAGTGCACATAGGTCCGTAGCACTTAAGGGGACATCTGGGATTGCAGTCTCGAGGATAGGGAAAAGAATAGTCCTTCACTTCATCATACCAGGGCTTTACCAGCTGCAAAATGGACCTGTATCTGTAAACAATCCAAACATAGCACCAAATCTCATTATGGTGTGATGAAATGCTTTGCTTGGTCTTTCAGGCCCAAATATCCTTTGGTATAGTGGAAAATAAGCACAGGAAACATCACTGATCATAAACTGGGAATGATGATGAAGATGCATACCTTCCTGTTCGGACTGAAAGGTTCTGACCCAGAACTCTAAGAAGATTGCGAGGACCATGCTCCCAAATACACGTGGATGCCCACTGCTCAGCTGTCTTTGCAAGAGTGTCATCCCAGACCTGAGACATGTAATAGACTTTTATCAGTCCACTAAAATAAATTAGCTGATTCATTTTAATGATGGGTATCTTAAAATTCCCACCCACAGAAATGAAACTATGCCCACAATAGGAAGATCAAAAAGCAAAGTTTCCCTAAACAATAACACTGATTTTATTGATTATAAACCATGGATATTCATTAAAAAAAAAAATATTTTATGCTGGAAAATTTAGTTGTATTCACCACAGTAGATCATTCAATAAGCTTTACCCCTTTAATCTTGGTCAAATCAGAGAATTATTAAAGAAAATCTAACATTTGGATCTATTGAAACATATCTGATACAGCATTTCCCATGACTGTGCACTTTTGGAGGTATTTCAGTGCTTAGCTGTAGTCTTAGCACATTGATCTATGCTGCAGAGGACCTACTCTGGTGGTCCGAGCCAATTAAATCTGCTCAACAGCTGCTGGTGCCAAATGGACACACAGAGAAGTATGTCATTTCTGCATCCTGTGATGAGTGCAGTTACATGTGCAACACTCACGTGTCCAACTACAACAGCAGCAATGCGCTTTCCAGGCAAAGTGCCAGGTAATTATACAATTAAATAAATAAAACAACTGAACCCAGTGAACTGCTGTGAGGGTGTAGAGCAAAAGTTCAAACTGTTCCTGATTGTATCATAGGCTACTTATTTCAAAAATGGTAATTATTGTAAGTGACTTACCATATATTCCATGTTTGAGGCTGGGGGGAAAACTTTCCCTCTGACTTTATTATGGTAATCAAGTATAGCAAGCATATCGTTCTGGGAAATATAACGTTTCCGTCTGGTTTTGGGAAGGTTTGCGGCCTCTGTGAGATATTTTGGAGGCGCAGAGCCAATATCAGTGAAATTGGTTGCTGGAAGGGATGAAGAGGCAGTGGGACTGAAGGCTGCCAGTGCACTTGCTCCACAGGATATACACAAGAGCAGAATGTCGATAGCCAAACGGTTTTCATTCATGATTGATGGCTGGGATGTGCCAAGAGGTTTCTGTTACTTTTGCACAATCTGCATGTGAAACATAAATGATTCCCATTTATTAGCGAATACAATAAACTGTACCACAGAGCCAACACTATAAATACATTTTTATCATTTTCATATCTAATTCTACTTAACTGTATGAGTTATCAGAAATAATTTTCTTCATCACCAGTAATTAAATTCTTATTGGTTGTAAAAGTGCAATGAACTTAGGAATGCAGGTTTTAACTTTGACACCACTTTCATTTTACTTTCACCACTTTTCAAAATAAGGCAGCAAATAAAAGTCTTCAATATTACTGTCAACATTAGCCAGTGTCATAAAAAAATGACACACATACACACTTTTAAATCATTTTAAAAGCTGACTGAAAATTCATATAAACTTGTATTGATTTTTACAAAAGGATTTAGCATAAATTTGACATTTATAGAAATAAAAACCGTTTTCCTTCAAATAAATAACATTAAATTCAACTAGTCATTCAATATTTATCTCTACACACATTTGCCTCTACACTCCACACATCACCAACATACAATCTTAGTATAAAAGATTGCTCGTGCACAAAAATGTCCCTACCTTCTCAGAGATGCTAGAGCAGCCTGTGGATGTAAACACGTCTCCTTATTGCCTGAGCCTGTCCAGCAGCAGCTTTGCTTTGATTCTCTGTGAACTCGAGAGCTCTTTCTCTCTCCCTCTCCCCGCTGAGAAGCGCTGCGGGTTTATATACGGCTGAGGTACCGGTTCAGGAAGTGTTTCGGCTTTGAAGGTGCGCGGGGTTCCGCCCCATCCGTCACCTGAAGCGTGACATCATCTGAGACGTAATACTGCGTTTCTTTGATCCATTTCCTGGCAGATCCAAGAAGGCTTAATCAAAACAGCTGCTTTTAGTTTGCACAGCTGGCGTGAGTAGAAAAGAAAACATAAGATAAGTAAATAATCCTGTGACCCCGAAATGCAGATTAGTCCATTGCGATGGATAGTAAAGAGGCTCCAAATTAACAAATATATGAGTATTAATAAACCAGGGAGTGTTGTAACTAATTTTGTTTAAATGCCTGTAACCGTTTTTAGTACAGGGTGTCTCGGATATTAATATAATAGTCCGATATTTATTTACTTAAAATGAAAGTCTTTTAGAAATCTACAATTTATCATTCAACTGTAGAAATCATTAGTACAAAAAGTGCTATTGTCACAACCGACCACCCTTGCAAACTGGTTGTAAAACACTATGGGCAAATTTGTAACAAGTAAGAAAAAAAATGATGGCCGTCTTTTATGTGGTGAACTAGGACTTTATTAAGTCACAGATTAACGAGCCTACTGGAATAACTAGGAGGCAGTGCATAATATACAACACTTCAATAAACAGAATGTAGAGTAATTTACATTTTAGACACATTTATTGCAGTTACTTGTTTTTACTCGACCAACAAAAACACAAACAAACAACAGCGAAACCACTGCAAATCACAGTAGCACTGTTCCTTCTAGAAGGATTCAGTTTTTTTTTAACAAATCTCTTGATGATTGAATGATTCAATCATTCATTTATATCACTTTTATTGTTAAATGATTCAGTGTTTTAACAAATGAAGAGTTCATTTGCAAAACGGATAACTCTGTTTTTATTCATTTTCATAAATCATGTTTTATTATTATTATTATTATTATTATTATTATTATTATTATTATTGTGCATTCCAAGCAATATTAGTCAAACTGCAGTTGGGTTGTTTTGATTAAGTAATAATAACTCCAAAAAAAAAAAAATACAGGTAACTTACAAAATTAAAGTTCATTGAAAGTATGTTTATATATATATATATATATATATATATATATATATATATATATATATATATTAAAAGTTTGTTTTTTGGCAAAAGCAGAATCTCCTCAGCTGACAATGTAGATGCCTGACAAACTTTGTTGTTGTGATTACACGTAACACAGGGAGGTTTTCCCTTACCACTGTAGCATGCTGCTTTAGCAAGCTTCTGTAAAAAAGTTTCAGCTTTTATTTTCCTTTTATGCCCCAAAGAATATATCACGGGTTCATCAAGTTCATCGAAATTATTCATCCTCATTCACTTTTAGTCAGCTTTGACAAAAAGCTGGCATGTCTCTTTGAAGTAGCCTTGTCACCTGACCTGAATACTGCTCAATGATTTGCTAAAAAGGACTTGTCAGGTTGTGTTCACAAACAATAAGGGGGCTTGTCAGTTTCTGCCGTAAAACATGAACTTGCGATTCCTGAAAGCAGACAATACCAGCTTTTGTGACAAAAAGTGTTTAGGGTTCAGAACATTCTATATGTGGAGAATACCACACAGCAGTCATTTGTTTTAAATGTGGCATTTATCGGTTTTTGCAAATGAACTCTTCAAATCATTTGAGTGAGTTATTCATTTGACTCATTTTTATCACTTGTTTCATGATTGCATGATTCAGTGTTTTTGAACTAATTGCTTGAGTGAATTATTCAATGATTCATTTTCATTACTTGTTTCGTTTTTGCATGATTAAGTGCAAAACGAATCACCTTGCATGATTTGCATGATTCATTTTGAACAAATCTCTTCAGTGAATGATTCAATAACACATTTATATCACTAGTTTTATTCCTGAAGTGTTTTTTAACAAATCGAACAAGTGAATAGGCTCGTAAGAGATGAGCAAAATCTGCGCAAAACTAATCACCTTGAGATGCATGCAAAGTAGAAATCTGGGTAACACTTTATTTTAAGGTGTCATAATACATAGTAATTACCTAATTAAGTACTTAGTAGTAGCCATTGTACTTACATGAAACAAAATGTACTTACCATGTAACTAAGTTATGGAACAGCCTGTACTTACAGTTTGTAATTATGTAGATGTAATAGCTACTGTTACACATATGTAACAGGCCGAGTCTGTTACACAGCTACTAGTACACTTAAGTACAATCTTGATACACTTTATTTTAAGTAGCTTATGCCTGTGTAATATTCTGTAATTTTAATGTAAGTAGAAAGGTATTACATGTATTTAACCTGTGTACTGGTGGGATAAACTAAGGTGCAGCTGGATAAGGTGGACATTATAAATACACATGAAGTACACTTAAGTACAATCTTGATACACTTTATTTTAAGTAGCTTATGTTTGTGTAATATTATGTCATTTTAATGCAATTAGAAAGGTATTACATGTATTTCAGCTGTGTACTGGTGGGTTAAATCAAACTAAAGTGCAGCTGGATACAGTACAGTATAGATACACATGAAGTACACTTTAGTACAATCTTGATACACTTTATTTTAAGTAGCTTATTTCTGTGTACTTACATTTATAATTACGTTGTATAAAGTCTGCAACACATATGTAACAATCTTTTGGTTACATAAGTAGCTGTGTAACAGACTCGGTCTGTTACATATGTGTAACAGTAGCTGCCTATTACATCTAAATAATTACAAACTGTAATTACAGGCGGTTCCATAACTTAGTTATATGGTAAATACATTCTGTTTCATGTAAGTACAACAGCTACTACTAAGTACTTAACTAAATAAAGTGTTACCAAAATCTGTCTGAGTTTCATCTAACTTGTTTTGCTGTGATGCTGACATATGTAAAAAATCTCAGTGTTTTTCAATGAATCGGTTAAATGAATGATTGAAGAATCACTCACTGTCAGCGCTGATGGCCTTGTGGGCAGTGGACCGACACATAGCGCCATTGCACTTAATTTTTTAAAATAAAAGAATCAATCATTAAGCCACCACCTACAGGTGTAACCCATAGAAAAATCCCCACCACCGTTTCACAAACTATGTCTGCCTGGAACAAACACAGACAAGTGAAGTGATATAAACAGTGAAAAGTCCCAGTGCTGTTGCACTTTTATATCTGCACACTTGGAGTACTGTTCAACCAATTAGATTTGAGGACTGTCAGGTAATACAACTCAAGTCGTGTGGGTCTCCTATGCCATATTATGCCTAGCATCCATATGCAGTGTTATTCTCTTGTTAATCAATCACTTAAACTGAGTTTGTTTTATATACTATAAACTGGTTTACAGGTCTGTCAGTTAAGCTGTAATTAGGACATTCAAGAATAACTGGGGAAAGTCCAGCAGTTTTATACTTTAGACTATTGCTCTCCACTTTATTTTCTTTGTCTTATTTATAATAATTCATTAGATTGTACAGATTGCACTTGTTCAGCGTCGGAGTCAAGCCAATCCAGTGTGCCATAGCAGTTAGTGAGCCAAGAGCAAAACCCCCTCAGCAGTTGAATCATTTTCTTTGGCAGCTGGAGGACAAATTAAAGCAACGTGACGCAGAAGCAGCCCCATCCTCCACACAAACGGCAGTGGTTTCCAAACTTTCTTGGAAGTGATAGTCTTCAAGAGCTAGAATTGTGAGAAATGAAGACGACATACAGCTACGTTGTGAAAGCTGATGATTTTTATGGGACAGCCTGTGCTCCCTGTGGGAAAAAAATAGTGTTAGATCTACTCCATATGTCTAGATTGGTACACCATTAAAAAAAAAAAAATTCTCAATTGTGTCATTAAGCCACAAGTCAAGTAACAGTCAAAACAAATTCACCCTCCCCCTACGTCAAAACATCAATCTCCATCAGCAGGCCAATCCAAATTCAGTGTGAACATACTAATAAACAGCCTTTACTATGACCTCACTGCACCTGCTCTGGTTTTACTGATGCACACTTGACAGATGTTCATTTATGCACACCACACATGCTTCGGCCATCTCTTTTAACAGAAAAGATATCTGTCGTCTCCTTACTTGACTGAAGATTCATTCCTTGCATTGTAAGACAAGGGAATATCCATTAGCCATCAAAAAATGCAGTCTCCCTGTGTTATTTCAAGTCTTTCAGGTCTCTCAAATCCAAATGTTAATCTATAACATCAACAGTCACCACTGCCATAGGTAATTAGACCACGTTTAATGATCACACAGTCAAACAAGCAATCACTTCTCATTTGTGGGGGATAGTCTAAGAGTAGAGGACTGTTACGGAGAAGCCCACTCTTTTCAGACAGAACATTTATTTACTTATTGCCTCGTTCCAAGTTTCCCCTCACGCTCCCTCTCTGTGGCCTCGCGGAAGCCCTGCTGATGCCAACAGGGTTAGACGCAAAAGAGGCTTCACGTGATGGAGTTCATCAGTGTGCTTTCGGCCCATGCGTTCAGACACAGACTCACAGCTGTGAACTCCACCCGAAGGCTTTAGTTTCTTCTCTGGCAGAGAACAGCATGTCTAGGAAAATCACTTAGCAGTCATCGGTGTGTGAATGAAACTAAAACACCGCTGCCTCCAGACTAACAAAACCAGAGTCTGCACTCAGGGGTCGGATTTGAGAGCTACGCTGCAGCTGTGATTTGATTCGAACAGTCACTGAGAATTTGTTTTTGTTTGTAGTCATTGAAAGGCCCAGACTTTCGGGGATTTTTTCCAGTGTGGAAATCATTAGTATGTTTTGTGCTTAAAAATTGGAACATCAAGTTCTTATTGAGATGATATATAGACGTAAGCATAAGGTGGAGTGTCAATACATAGCGGCTTATCCACGTCATATCCGTGTATTATGATATGTCCATATGTTTCACATTGTTTTTTGGCCACGTTCAACTTTTGTCTTGATGTTACTGCATGGAATTAATACCATTATTTTCAAAAAGCAAATCTTGTTTGATATTTCACAGTGTATTATAAAGTTTCCACTCAAGTTAGTGTACACTGTTGAAGCCATATTTTAGCTTTGCAGCCAGCGCATATGCAACAGGGATTCCACTTCTTCCTGCCTCTCCTTCACTGTCCTGTAAATAAAGACAAAAAAATGGCAAAAAATTACAATAAGGTATATTATATAAGGTATATTATATATGGGCCATTCTACAGAATTCGTCCAAAGTCAGAGCTAGAAACGTCTTGAAAAAAATGTCTTTTCTAAAAAAAAAAATTATGTATGCAAATTGTATAATATCCAAGGTACACATTTCTAGTAATTGTGCAGTTGATTCTTATATTGTATTTTCAGAAAGTTTTGGAATATGTGTACTCTCCCCAAATTTGCCACTACCAAAACAGTAATAATAATTTAAAAGGGCTGGTTACACTTTATTTTAAGGTGTCCTTGTTACACGTTACATGTACTTACTATTATAATAACAATAAATTATGCATAATTGCATTCAAGTAACCCTAAGCCAAACCCTAATCCTATCCCTAACCATATAGTAAGTACTTGTAGTTAGTTAATATTACTCAGTACTTAAATGTATAATTACATTGTAACAAGGACACCTTAAAATAAAGTGTAACCGAAGGGTTATATTGAACTATTACGATTTTGCGCTATTTTATTACATTTTTTTTCAGAGGTAAATCAACAACAATTACATTTTTAACAATATTTCAAGTTTAATTTATAAGATTTGTTGTATTTTGAATTCAATTTTTCTTTGTAAAAGGCAAAAAGTTGATCATACTGATTTCAAAGTTAAGGATTCATTAGTGTGAATATATATTGAACCAAAAACTATCATAACATCTTAGTTGATAATTCAGTATACTTTATTCTTGACAAAACATCCTATGTTTTGTTAGTGACTGCATATGTTCAGTAGTGACAGTAATGCTTTGGTAGCAATCACATCACATTACAGAATTTTAACTTGCATACTAAAACACTACTAAAACATACTAAAATACAAAAAAATTGCATAACTGTACTAAAATTTTGTTTATTTCCCCCAAATATGAGGATTATGTGTTCCCTTTTGTCACTACCAAAACGATGGCATGTTTCGGTCATGACTGTTTCGGTAGTGACAATTTTATGGGATAAAACCCCCAAAAAACAAGATGTCACTACCGAAACTCCACCAAATGTTTTGGTAATGACAATTTTAGATACTTTTGAACCTGTATCTCAAAGATGCTAATCATTACATGGTTAGCTAGCACAGTTCTGAACAGTGGTACGCATATAAAAACTAAATGTTATGGAATAACTCCCAAAAAAGTGTGCTTAATTGCAAAAAAAAAAAAAGGTGTTCGGTAGTGACGTTCCTTAAAGTTACACACAGATTTTCAGACTTTGAAAAAAAAATTCCTCAAAATGATGGGACCTATCTACTCACACCTTGTAGCTATGAAAGAGGGAGACAAAGGAATATTTCCTGATCATACATTTAGGGGTGTAGTTAAAAATCAGTCTCAGCCAATGGACTAAAATATACACTGTTTCAGTAGTGACATGAAAATGCGGGACACAATTTTATTACATAGAATTTCATAATATACAAAGAAAATATAAAATAAATATTTTTTTGAACTTCACTTTTTAAAAGACTCAAAAAGATACTTTTAAAAACAACAATGGAAAAACATTACAAAAATTGTTTCAATATCATTTTCATAAGTTGAAATTTAGGGGTTAGGGGCAGCCACCTCCCAATTGAAAGTACCCAATAAATTATGATTTTATACATATTAAGCTTACTAATATTTTAAATATTATTGTGTGTTTCAATAGATAATACAAGGATCTTAGTAAACATCTAAGATTTGGATACTTAAATGCTTTTTAAATGTGTTTTTTGGTTGTGGGACCAAAGCAGCAGTTTGCACCAATTCTGCAGAATGGCCCATATATAATAAGGTGACCTTATAATATAATCAGGTCACTAGCTTTATATTTCAATAGATCTGAAAAATGAAGCACTGGCTCGAACCCCTGCCCTCTTTCAAAATGAATCAAAAGTGACCCTCTCAACACTTATCAACAATAATATTGTGGTCAAAAAATGTATTTGAATTGTAATTAATATAACAGCATGTACAGTAACAAATTGCTCAAAAGACATCAAATTGATGTTTAGTTTTACTGTACATCAGTCAGTCTGAGACATTGTTGCCATAAAGCGTTGCTTTGAGTTCAGGTCATCTTGCTTCGGACTTGACTGACAAACCAGCATTCTGAAACACCACCTTGCTTATGTCTGAGGCAGAGCCATTGATTTTCTGTAATTATTCTGCTCATTGTAAAAATAAAATACAATACGTTTATATTGGCTCTTTCAGTGATTGCCAATGACTCGATAGCATGAAACCAAACAATGATTTCTAAACATTTTTATCAGTAATCAAAGTTAGCATGTCCATTCAATTATAAATCCACATATTACATACATACATATTTTAAATATTACATAATTATCACTGCCCATTTATCATGTATATACACTGTCTGTTATAACAAATATGAAATGGCTAAAATGAAAAGACGGGAAGTATGATTCGTAACAGAATGGAAAGTAATTTGAAAAATTTGTGGAGCTCGAGCCCCTGCCCCTTCAATCGCCAATGCTAAAGTGCTCTTTCTTTCCTATCTAGGGCCCCTAGATTCCTATCTAGGGCCCCTATTTTCTACTGAGGTGGATTCCCACCTGCCCTCTTATCCAAAGTTCTATCATGAAACTCTAGATGGCGCAGTCCGATAGGTTCTAACTCAGTCTTATATAATTACATCATTACTTACATGTCGCAGCTGATTGGTTTCTTTTCGCATCAGCAGCCAATGAGCTTGCTGCTCAACATTCAAATACTTGGCTAGTGCTTGCTGTAGCAGTTTCAGTGCGCTTCAGAAACCGCCACCTTCCCCAGCTCCATCTGTTTAGATCATATACGGGGTGATTTCTTATATGTTATATATGGGGTTATTATTTTCAGCAGCAGTATTTCTTACATGCTCACAGCAGCATGTCTGTGGATGTATTGGCAGTAGCAAGTCTCAGTACTTGCTCTGCTGCAGCAACAGCAGCGTAGCAGATCTATTCCGCCAAGACCAAACGCATTAACATTGCCATGTATATTTCCATGCTAAACTCTATGAGAGTTATCATGACAGAAATATGTATTACTGCATAACTATCAAAAGTGGTGTAATAAAGTCCTTTCACATCACCATTTACTGTATTTATCACCAGGTATTATAGATTTTCTTGACTGAAACCAACTACTATTTATTCAGTGTCTGTCACAAACCCCTTGATTAGGTGAGGAGAAAAGGTTGGTCTACAATTGAAAAAGGGTTGGTCTGTTTTCCCACCATGTTGTATAGATACATGCTTTCACAGGGTCCTTTCGTTTGACAAGTCCACTTAAAAAGTGAGCTCTTAAATCGAGATCAAGTGTAAACAGTGTTGCACAAAGTCAGGTCCAGCTGCAGCCTTGGTGCAGTTAGAGGAATCCCCATAATATCTTTAATCTAGACATTAAGCCACATGTTAAACATCTTCTGCAGATATAAGAAACAACACCTGCATGATAGAAGGGTGAACCTTGTCTTGCACACAAAGCTGAAATATGGGAACATGATCATGCATCTCCTTGCTACTGTAGCTATTTTTAACATACTACATTCCTGCACAGCCAAAATATTCTCACTCATATATATATAAGACATTTATGGACATCTTTGATGCCAGGACCTTAGAAGCGTGGGTGCAGTTGGCTTCGTGGCCATCCTCAGACATTTCACAAGAGGTTCTGATGTAAACGCCGATGGCAAGAGTAAACATGAAATGCTCTCATATCTTGGCCATTTACACTAGTGCAAATTTAAAAAATAAATAAATAAAAATTAAAAAGCAACATTTGGCAGATATCTAAAGCAACAAACAATGCCAACCCAGATTCTTGCATGTTTCAAGACACCTTCAAAGTGAAATGCCCAGTGAGTGGTCCTAAAAGTGAGTTCAGTTTTATTAGAAACAGATGAATGTTAATCATGCAACGTTTTATGTTGGTTGTTGTATATATCATATCACAGCAGTTTGGAAATGAAATGTCCAGTGATTCGCGCTGAAAGGTTAAAGGCCAATATACTCACAGCAAACTTTTTCATTTGCAGTGATATGCTGTTAATGAACATCCCAGTGGCTTTGGATGAATACATACATTTGTGTTGTGTTCTTTCCTCTCAATAACAAAATAAATACATAACAAAAGTGATAGCGGTGAGAAAACAGCAGCTGAGAAAGTATCTTATCATAGCCACCTTTGCCACATTTGCACCAGCTCTCCAATTCGGCACTCTTCAAGTCAAGCCACATTTATTTAGATAGCATTTTATAGAATAGATTGCTTTAAAGCAAGCAGCTTTACAGTGTTACTAGTACCAAGTGTTACCAGATGAACTACAGCAACACATGTGCAGTAGGATAAACTTGCGCATAAACAGTATGTACATGTTTGTGGTAAGTGGTAGAGCAGAGACAGTAGATGCAGATTCTTCTTTAAGTTGGACTTTGTCTTTAAAATCCTACCTATCATAAATCCTTTTCCTATAATCAAAATGTTTTTGGAGATTTATTCCCCCAATGTATTTTTCATCATGCAACTTCTGCAAAAATTGTCAAGTGAACAGACTGTACAAGAGTATTAGCAGGTTGTTTTAAAGTTCCTGGTTTGGCTTGTACCTGAAGATCAGTTTGGATCTGATAACCGGTGTCTGTATAAGAATGTACCTTTATAAAAGTTTTGATATTTGGTGCAGACAATTCAGTTTGAAATCTATTGCACCAGTCACCAGTCAATTTATTTAGTAGGTTTTCAAAAATGTTCTTCTGTAATGACAGAAAAAAAAAAAACTATTTTGAATATCCTGAATCATTGTATTGATTATGATAACAATATATCCTCTTTTTTGTTTGTTTTAATTGACCATATATACTGTAGAGACCACATAGACAGCATATTTAAATGCAATCCACCAAATGAAACCAAAAGAACGTTGCCTGGCATTGTAGATGATGCTCCATTCTATTTCTGATATAAGCTACTCCATGACCTTGTTCTACTTCTGACAACAGGACAAATAGATGAGTGAAGACTTGATGCCCATTCACACAGTGAATGTTAACTAAAATGATAACTTTTTTTTAATCATTCTAATTCTAAAAGGAAAGTCCACACACAACTTCAATGATAATAACATAGAGGAACTATATAGTTGGAATCACTTTCAAAACTATTTTTTAATCATCTCCTAGTATTAGTCTCTTGAAGCCAGACCTTTAGACTGACAGCAGAAGGTCTGGAAACCTTGGCTGCTTTGAATGGCCAATCACTTCCCAAGAGGCCATATGACCGACAGGTAAAGCAACCAATCACCTTTTACTTTGTGACATGTTTAGAGGTGTGGAAATGTCCCCACAATAACACACTGGTAAGTAAAACTCTTGGGTGTATTTTTAAGAGTCTATGCCACAAACTTTACATATTTCACATACTTTTGAAAAAAATCCAGTGTTTAGTTGATCCTGATAAGCACTCATTGTTACAGTTCTAAACACGACAGCTTTCTTCTTCCATGAGGGGGATTGGCATCATGTTCTTTAATGAATGTACCTTTGTTTCCAGACGGAACATTAAAGAACGTGACACACGTCTTCAACCAATTCAACCAATCCGATGACGACTTTGAAACTCCTGAAGTGTTTCCAACTTTGTGTGCCATATGCATAAGACGTTCAGCTAACAGTCCGTGGGTGTGACATCTGAGGCTGAGACTAGTTAGTATGGACCAGGGGTGTCAAACACAGCTCCTGGCAGGCCGAGTTTAGTTCCAACCCGGCTCCAACACACATACCTGTAGTTTTCAAAGGCGGTGTTCAGACTGAAGGAAAAATTTTTCTCAAATCAGATCTATTCAGGCAGACTGTCCGCAAGTGATCAAATCTGATTTGTGTATCCAGACATAACCAACTTATCGGCGTGAGTTGCTTTGATAATGAGGTAGGCGTACTCACGTATGTGAAGAGGCTCTCAAAACGGATGCGGGAAAGTGGACATGCATCATCTCGCTCTCCAAATGAGCATCCTGTCAAGTTGCCGTGCAGAACTCTTCTGTCACTCAAGAAAAACTTAGCGATGGAGGAGAAAAATACTTAAATTCAGATTTAATTAGATAGAATTAGATTTAAAATCTAATTTAAGCAGGAAGAGCATCCAGACTGAGATGCATCTGTAAAAATCAGAAATCGCATTTCAAACCACCTTAACCGTATTTAGTTTGAATCAGATTTGGGGGGGAAAAATCTGATTTTTGCTGTCCATACGTTGAAAAACTCATCTGGATGATTTGTGGCTATGCAAAAAATTGGCTAAATAAGCCTGAAGGACTTGATTAGCTGGATTAGATGTGTTTAATTAAGGTTAAAGCTTAATGATTTTGACAGCCTTGGCATAGACACTAATATAGTTGTCTTTCTTGATGTGAATAGGCCTTTATCACTGAGGTGACCTTTCAAGAAAATTCACTTTGACATGTTAAACCTGCCCAGTGTAGACAGGGTGCAAGATTACAACTCAATTAACACATCCTGTAAACATGAAATACAACTTAATTCACGAATGAACCAAATTTTACAAAATAAAAACTTTGTATTAATACACATACACAAAAATACTGACAAAGTGACAATAAAATCTTAAGTCGAGGTAAAATTTTAACGTAGGTTCATTTACTGTACATAATAACACACTTGATCCAAATGTGATGGAGATGGGCATGTTTTATATCATCTTCAACAGAAGGGATGACATCTCCTTGCATTGTCAAAAAGAGTCTCGGTTCTGTTAGCTATAACTAATAGTTTCAATGAAAAATATACACAATGTTCTCAATGCAACTTCCAAAGTAACAAGATAGAGCCAAAGAAACTGTACACTACAGGGTTTAATGATAAATTGTACTCAATCCTTCAAAAAGAGGTTGATCTAAGCGCTTAAAGCTGGTAATGAAAGATTTCCAGTGTTACACTGTGACCATTTTGGCTTTTTCTATTCAGAGGCTTTTTAAGGCATGTTGGCAGCGGTGATGGTGATTGAAAATCCATCATAATTTCTGTGCTTTTGTTTGGCTTATTCAACAAAGAATCCATTACAATTTAACGATTTCGATGTCTTTAAATCTGTCACCCATCACTCTAAGTGAAACTGTGCCGCATGACCTCATTGTCTCCAAAAACAAAGAGTATCACACTCCCAGTTTTCACGCTCGGCCCTCTGGCCTGCTGCATGTACGTGCTCAGCAGGTCTTGATTTAGAAAAAGCTTTCTGCGAGGGCGTATCAGCTTTTATCAAATATCAAATAGGGTGGTTCTCTTTGAGGTCTTTCTCTAATTTCAAACAAATCATACAGTAAGCTGTGATACTGTCTTGTGTAATGAGACAATGAAAACTTGGCTAGAAACCTAGCTAGCTCACCCAGAGATGACCATGAGAATGTTGTTTTAGACTTTGGGGTTTATTCCCATCACTGTATACCAAACGTTGACCTCACATGATGATGAAAAGAAACTCGCCCAAGTAAGCTTATTCTTTAGGGGGAAACAAGATTGAGCGTCTGTTTGTGCCCTCTACGCTTTAGTAAATCACATCTCTCCTTATCTTAAAGCTGAAGTTAAACAGTCACGCGTGTTTTAAAAACACTGCCTTATCGCAATTATTATGTACTAGAATACTCTTTGATGTTTCTGGATTCATTTATTATTTTATTTTCGACTCTGCTGTTTCAGCATTGAGCAGACCAAACAAACGTAGCCAATCCAGGTGCAAAATACGTCACCGGACACCCTTAAGTATAATTGGTCAGAAGTTGTGCTCTAGGGATCCAACTTTTTAGTGTTTGGACTCAAGCAGATGCACAAATCTGCATCACCTCAGCCTTTGTTTTGACTGCGGTTCTACCTCCGGTCAGTTTCACCCACCATTTTTCCTTTGGCTTTCATTCCCATGGCAAGCCATTTTTTTTGCGTAACATAGACATAAGCTTGTTTCCTGGAAATAAAGTGGCTGGAAATTGTAAATTACTTTTAGCTCTGTTTATGAATTTATGCAAGGTGCGTCTAGCAGTTACAGCCCCAGATAAGTTTTGACTTCCAACACCCCGAAGAGTAAAACCATGACATCATGTTTTACCACATCTGCATGGTGTTTAGGTCTCGCCAAAGCACTTAACCAGAAGATTCATTTTTCATTACATTCAGCTGAAAATCAATAGTGCGTCACTGTAATGAAAATCCTGCCAGCAGGCTTTCAGTGGCTTGCTGGGCTCATCTTTTCACTTCTTCACTTCACGTGATTTTCCACAAACAGTAGCCATGTGGCCGCTGGTGCTGACCTCACGTTGAATTTCTTCAGCAGTCTCCATTTATCAGCATGCGTCTGACAATCATAATTCTGTCATATTACAGACAATCATTTCAGATAATGCCAGATGAGCAGGTTATATGAAATGTTGATTATAAGTATACATAAAAAATGTTTAGTGCAATCAAAATGAACTGTTTTACCCAAAATTTCTGTGTGCTTTGTGATTTTATGCTTATTGGTGTATTGTGCTATTAGCTTAGCAACATGCTAACATCCAACTTTGTTAAAATCAATTGCAAATCATTCAAAATCAGTCACTTATGAGGTTACATGACTTCAGATGCAGCTCTAGCTTTTGGAACAGAACTTTTGTAAGCATAATGCATACATTTATTGTTTGTTTCAGTATCATTACATTAAAAAGCATCGTCTCACTCTTCAGCTCAAGTGTAGAGGCCCATCGGAGGGCATTTCCTGTAGTTTTGCAGTGTGTGGCTGCATTCACACTGCAAGTCTTAATGCACAGATCCGATCTTTTGACCATATCCAATTTTTTGGCCCGTCTGTTTACATTCACTTTGACACAACTGGTATCCGATATCTGTGTTTACTTTAAATCCCACCCATCAGTGATCTCTTTACTATGCACATGGTAGAAGACCTGCAGGTTTTGAATGGCCATGCTATTAAAATGATTTGTATATTTCACGTCGAGTGGACATTATTATTTGCTAGATTAATTAACGAGAGAGAGAGAGAGAGAGAGAGAGAGAGAATGCGCTAGTGAGATGCCTAGTTAAGCTTGAAGGTTAAATGACAAAAACAGCTATGTTTTCGCCTCATTGCAGAGAAATATAATAGGTTTTGAAAACCAGCTCCTGAATGTTGCGCAGTTTCCACATATAAAGTTCCCACCTCAATAAAACGCAAGCACATATACAGCACTTCGGCATTAAAACGTTATCTTTATGGGCAAAAGTTTCACCCTCGCATTGTGGTGAATCAGATATGTGTGTGTAGACGCAGTGTCAGATGTCTAGATATCAGGTATGTATGCGATTATAATCCACATTTGGAAGTGTCTCAGACTGGATGCGAAACAATTGGTTCTTGCGCCAATTTTTGCGTTTACGTGTGTGCAATAAATTCTAATCTGTGTCAGATGTGAGCAAAAAATCAGATTTTTTGTGCCAGTGTAAATGAAACCTATTTCAGTTGAATAACAGCATGCTCTCAGTCTTTAGCCTTACGTATAAAATTACACTGTGTAAAAGAGGAGCGCATGGCAAGAAGATCAAAAAGTCTTCCTTGTTGTTCTTTCTATGGCCTTTAAGTGCATCGACAATGCACTAAAGGTTGCTAGTACTTGTTTAAATGTTGATAAATAGCTAATACAGTCATATTTCTAGTCTTATATGTGTTCTGAATACAGTGAATATGCACAGAGGAAAAATGTATGATCCGTTATAGTTGTTGTTTTTTTCTACACAGTGGAGCCGGCGGTATCTACTCTGACCAGTTATCATAAATTATAAAACGGTTAGTTCCATTCCTCGATTCTGATTGGTCAGCAGCTGTGTTTTATTCACGATACAGCAGGGCTATGACCGCTTCACCCAACCGTTCTGTGTATCACTGAGCAACACCCTTAGCAACCACCCTTAGCAACATAAACAATCAATAGCATCAAAACTGTTTAATGTATTATGTAGTAGCTTGCTATTTATTTAATGAAGTATGAGTGACCCCTGCTGGCGTTATGTTACATCTTTCATCTTTAATTTTGAGACCCCGCCCTTCCCCAGTCTAAATAAACGCTTCTCACGCGGAGATATGTTGACATGTGTGCGGCGCGCATCTGTGTGAAATACTACAGTTTCCGAAGTGAGAAGGGAATATTACTGAATTTATTAGTTTTCTGTTTCAGGTATGATTCTGTATGACCATCAGTTTACACTGTAATGACTCTTGCAAACTCGCGCTGTGCCGCGAATCGGTCTGTTTTAAAACTAAAAGACGGAAAACAGACGATGCTGAGAGATAAGCAGATGTATGTGTGTGAGAAAATATCATATATAGTGTTAAAAAAATAAATGACAGCGGATAAGAGCTCCTATTCTCTGTTTTTATTTAAGCTCCATTAGATGAGGCATGCTCGGAACATTCTCTTGCCGTTTACTGTTGCTGTCAGGAACTATTTTTTTAGCGGAAGGACAGCATTTAACGAACTTGCTTCAAAAAAGTAAAATTTCAATACATACATTTTGGGTTTTAATATTTTTATTGTGTGGTAACCGTTTTATAAAAGCAATAAGGTACTCGAGGCCGTGCTGTATCGTGAATAAATCACGGCTGAAGGGGTTGCAGGCACTGAAGGGGTTGCTAACAACGCCCTTCAGCCGTGATTTATTCACGATACAGCACGGCCTCTCGTACCTTATTGCTTAAATAAATAGGTCTCTGCAGTCTCTGAAGTTAGTTTTTGGTGGTCAGGTCCATATCAGAAAATTTGAAATATGACTCTGTCCAAAAAATGTCAAAATTTTACTACTAGTGTTACATAGTGGGTTTTAAATGTTGATGATGCACTTTAGTTGCCTCTGTGAGGTCACCTTTTACTCCTTGTGCAGTTTTTTCTCCCTTCCAGAAAGCTGAGACCCTGAGGTATCTCTTTATGCTGTTAGAATGACAAACCTTTAGCTGACCTATGACCCTGAACATCACTCACTACCATAGTAAATACAGATGGAACCACATAAGAAATACACAGAAAGTCACAGTTAATGTCTTGTTTTGTCATAAACCTCTATGAGGATGTTGTAGATATTTTGAGAAACATAATCTACATTAATACATACGCATTAAGGAGAAAAAACCTACCTAACATCCCTTTAAATGCACTGGAGAAAACATTTCCCTCAATGACATTAACACAAACAGAACAGTCTGGGGAGAGATCTCTCTGAACTCATTCCCATCATCAAATAATCCTCAGTAACTGTAGTAACTTGGACTTGGAGCCAGGAAAAGCAGACTCCAAAGCTCCAAACATGGTAAAAAATAGTAGTAAAGCAAAACATTTCATCAGTTAACAAAGATAAGAGAACTCCGTCATAGTTTGGGAAACCTCTTCTGTGACTGAACCCTTTCTGGCCTGTGATTTGTTTTATGAGGGTTCACGTTGTGATGACCAACTACATGATGACGAACAAAACCGTTTCTTGAAACCTTTAGTCATTAAATAAACAAACTCAGAAAAGGACGTACGTCGCAAAGAGATTTCACAAACAGCAAGTCTCTGCAATTATTGCATCTGCAGCTATGTAATTTATATAGTGGGAGAGCTAAAAGGATTTAGTTAATTTATCATAGAAAGCCTTAATTACGCATATTCTTAAAAAGATTATTTAGAGATGATATTTGAATATTGCATGCCATTTATTATTGTTAGAGATAAGAATGGCTGAGGCTGTGTCTTCCTTTACCCTTATATAGTGCACTATTTGAGGGGACAGCTAATTGTAGGTGTCCGAAACAATAGTTGACTCATTCAATCCCATAATGCAACTCAATAACGAGTGTAACCAAAGGCTAGCATGTACTATGAACATTACGCCAAATGAATTCCCATGTCTCAACAGACAATTGCTGGCTCTTATTCACATTCATTAACAATCTATATAGCTGTGGTCTTGGACTTTACAGTGACACCTACTGGTGTGGAGGCAGCACTGCTGTAAAAAAGTTGGTTTTAGCCTGCTTTCCACTTTGCTTTTACACACACACTTGCATTCTTTAAGCATTTCTCCCTCGGGGGAATCAACAATTGCATTATGAGTGAATTCCACATTGTGAAGTGGACAAGGGACGTTTATATGGACAGATCCCTGACCTCTTTACCCCCACACCAAACAACTCTATGATATGTGAAATTATTTTTAAGATATTTAAAATAGCCCAAGATACATTTGTAAGGGGGGAAAATGTACATAATAAATCAACTTTATAGCGGATTGATTCCAAGTGATCAAGGGTTTAGGGCGTTCCAATGAGTAATTAGTTGTGGACACTCGTGCAACGTAATCGATGACACACATCTGAGTCAATGAGACAGAGGGAAATTAGCGAGGAAAGGGCATAAAAAAACGTAAGTGGAAACACTCCATTTGCAGATTTGCAGAATCGATTCAACAGTCAAACTGTGTTTGACTGGTCATGTGATCTCAACATGGCAGCCACCATGCATTTGTAAACATATTTGTCAAAAGTACAAGTCAGTTCTTTCAGTGTAAACAGTTTCAAGTGGAAAGAATGAATTAGTGCACCTGTAAGTTGTATAAAAAGACAGACGGCACATGCTTGTCATACTACTTCATGTAGTAATGGCACCTTTGATATTTGTCTTTGCCATTGTTTTGCAGATATATTTTTCCAGGTTGTGATCCACGCATATAAATTTAACATAAAAAGACAATTTTAGTGGGATGTTTAGTTGAATGTGCAATATATCAGATATACCAATGATCACTTTATAAAGCATGTCTTGTTGAAAATGGCACATGACGTTGGCGTATAGGTTGGAAAACTCTAATCCGCTGCATAGTTTTTGAAGAATTTCCTTTTAAAAATAACTGCTTAAATCATTTGAATTCACAATGGTGGTGTGACGAATTTTCTTGCTTCTCTTTTTTTGATAACTTGCCATTTTGAAAAGACTGCTGTTAGGTGTTTCTTTCATTTATAATTTCTCTTTTCTTTTTTGCATGGAGTAGGATGACACATTCACTTCTCACAGTGGGAAAAACTCTTCTTCTTCACTTCTTTTCGGAAAAAAGACAATAAAGTGAAAACATACATTCGTACAGACCTGTTGACCACAAGTTGGCCTGCAAGTCGTGACCACATAGGCATAGTATAGTGCCATATACCAGTGTTGTTATTTTTATTATTTGTTGTTATACGTTGTTATTTTTGTTAATTGAAGTAAAGCTGAAATTAGAAAAAATTGTAGCGCTCCAAACAGGAAAAAAGGCCTGATACTGCCGGTCCTTGTACTACAGGAGCGTAGAGCCAATGGTATATTGAAGGATGAACAAAACTGATCCACTCAAGACTGAAAAAGTCTACAAAAACATTTTTGATTTTATAAATTGCGTCGTGCAAAAAGTGCAAAGTGCATGTGAGTTAAAAACAAATAGACACCAGCAAGCAAACGTTTCAGCACATTGCTATCTTCAGTGCTGAGCACGATGCAATTTATAAAATAAAAAAATGTTTTTGTAGACTTTTCCAGTCTTGAGTGGATCAGTGTGTGGCTAGCCACCCTTTTTGTTCATCCATCAATAAAGCTGAAATAAAATTCAATATTAAAAAAGTAAAAAAAGTTACGTATAAAAGTTAAAGCTAAATAGAAATAAAAAATGCATAAAAAAGACACCATACAATAAAATACTGAAACTTAAACTAAAAATTAAAACTAAAAATATAAAAATGAATGCTAATTCAAAATATTTATAAATAACATTGTAATAGTATATATAATAGTGTATTAGTACTGTAATAACAGTCAATAACAGTTAAATCATTAACTAACACAGAAGTTACAGCAAACTATGAAATAACACAAATTAAACTTTGGAATCTATGTCCAAAAAGCTATTTTATATTTTAACTTCACCAAAAATATATTCATCAGGTATCTAAACCATATTAGTGGAGTTCCACTTATTTATAGACAGTTATATTGTCATTAAAGTATTTAAGCATACACTTTCAATCTTTTGATCTTTCATCATCTTGAAAAGCATTAATTCCGTCAAGTACTCAAACTTTTAACTGGCAGTGTACCATAAATCAGTATTTTGAAAACCTAAGGTAATGCAGCTCTGCTTTAGCTTTGAGATAAATGCATAAGAATGTGCTTCTACATCTCTAGTGGCATTTAACATAAGCTATATTGCCTGACAACTCTTTATTTTTACTGGCACCTGGTGATGGAGACTTGTGCTTGTTTGATGATCTGCTCAGCAGGACTGCTTTACTTCTAACAGCAATGGACGTCATATGTAAAACAGATTATCCAATAAAGCTTACTTTTCTTTTCCCACAATTAACAACTGAAATTGAGTAGTATGGGAGGATTTATGTATACTCTGATCGTTTCATATTTCTTAATACTGGATATTTCCAAAATTTGGCTTGTGATTTTATCGCGCATAGAGCGCACATCCATTAGTCTACTTCCACTGACAGAAGCAGAGAAAGAATGTTAGGGCCCATCTGCAGTATAGAAAAGGTCAGTCTTTAGCCATGATAAAATGTCAATATGGTGTCTCATTCAAGCCAATTTGAAAAGAAGTCAAGTATGTCTACTCTACAACTGCTTATGTAACATATTGTGCATCCTTCCAAATCAACAATTAGTTTCCCATCTTGCCAAATCAAACTTTTACCTTGCCCGGTCAAATTCAATTTAATGTCAGTGTGCTAGATCTTAACTCTGTGTTGTTATTGTAAGGCTACGCCATTGTTGAGAGTCTAGTCATGTGACTTGTAAGAAGTGAGAGTCAATGAATTGACCCTTGTCATCAAGAGGCAGACAGGGAAACAGTAATATTACCCGTCCATATGTTGAGGAAAACTGTGGGTGGTAGTGACGTAAAACGCTGAAAGAACATTCTATTAACCTCCCAAAAAAAAAACCAACATTCCATTCATTCAAGACCACTTTCATCAGTTTGACATGAGTGACCAACAGCTGTGGGGTAAATGACGGAGATTATTGGATAAATATTATCATTATAAATGCATACGTGTGAAAAATGCTTTTTAAAGGATATTTATTTACATTGCTTGTCTCCAGCATGGGCATCTTCTTGTGGCTGTGGTAAAGTCATTGATAATAAAAAGTTGTTTTCTCCAAGACGTACCTATGAGGCTTGTTCTCACCCCACAGGGAGCCCCTCCAGCTACAGTTGATGAGAAAACCAGTTGTGGCCCCAAAAGGTTAGCTAAACCCACATTAACATAACAACAGTAGACTTTACCAGTCTTAATGTGTGTCAGGTAAATTCTTAAATGGACAGAAACATAAAAATACCTCAGAAAATGAAATTAATAGTAATAGAAATGTTTATAAATATAGGTTTTATTTCAGCTTTACAGTTTGTATCTGCACACAAGTTTGTAAGTTTGCAAGATTTTTCAAATGTTTTTGATAAGCCTCTCATATGCTTACCAAGTTTGCATTTATTTGATTTGGAAACTACAGAGAAAACAGTAATATTGTGCAATATTACTACAATTTAAAATAACTGTATTAAATATTTTAAAATGTAATTTATTCCTGTGATTGCAAAGCTGAATTATCAGCAGCCATTACTTCAGTCTAGTGTCACATGATCCTTCAGAAATCATTTTAATATGCTGATTTGGTGCTCAAGTAACATTTCCTATTATTATAAATGCACTGTAAAAAATGTGATTTTAACGGTTAAAAACTGTGAAAATGCTAAAGTAAAAACCTATTAACTCTTTCCCCGCCAGCGTTTTTTAAAAAAGTTGCCAGCCACCGCCAGCATTTTTGATGATTTTCACCTAAATTTGACGGCCCTCAAAATATTTTCTGCTATGAATATATGAACATATTATATATCAAAATAAAGAACCAAGCCTCTGATTTTAATTTAAAAAACTATTTTATTCTGTCTTCATGTGTTCATGTTTTATCACTCCTTGAATGTACATAGGTTTAATCAGAAATACAACATTTTGGACAAAAAACTGAGAAAAATGCATTTTAAAAAAGTAGTGCATTTTCAAGCAAAATACATTCAAATGTCAAATTCTTTCACCTGTAAATTATTATATGAATAACTGAAATTGCATTCAATAAACAGAACAGACAGACACACACACACACACACACACACACACACACACACACACACACACACGTTTATACACACAAACACACACATATAGGCTACATCCATACATCCATACATATACATACTGTACATACACACACACACATACACATATATATATATATATATAGAGAGAGAGAGAGAGAGAGATCACATCACACACACACACACACACACACACACACACACACACACACACACACACACATTCAGATTGACGGGTTATCGGTCCATACACAACTAGAGATGTTTCTGTGTCTGTACAGGCATCTCTCTCACTGACTACTTCATCAGATTCAAAATGGTCAAAACATGATCTACATATATATATGATCTACATGTTCTCTGATCCTTCCATTAATGTCGATCGTCTTGTATTCGGACCCGTACGACTCGGAAGTCCCGTAACTCATTCAGGACATGCGCTAGTGCTTTCCTTACCGCAATATACCTAGAACACGGATTGCCGTAAAAACTCGTCAATGGCGGGGAAGCGTTGTCTCTTAATTGACGAGATATCTCGTCAATGGCGGGGAAAGAGTTAAATGGTTAACGGTAAGTTCCTGTAAAATTTACAGGGGAAAAACCGTAAACTGATGTTCCCAGAATTCCCTGCGTTGCATTTCAAATTTTGTTTGAATTTGATGTTTTTTCTTTGAAATAACTGTTTCTTCTTGGTTTTTTCTTATCAGTTATGTTTATTAGGGTTGTATGTTACATCTAATGTTGTGAAATTGATGTTTATTGCATATTTCAGTTTAATGAGTCTCACCATGATGGTGTTTAGTATTTGTGTGAATGACACTGTTCATCTTCTACGTATGTTATTATTTAAAAGCTGCTTGTGATGGGCTTTGGTTCATCATGTGACTTTCTCATCACCATCTGCTTTTGGTGGTTATCAGTGCATTTCAAAGAAATACACAAAACAGATTTCAGTACTTCAATAGGTTGGTATATTAACATTATATCAGTTAATGAAATTATGGTGTTTAACTGTAAATTTAAGTTAAAACCATAAAACCTAAAATGTTGTTACTATATTTTTTATGGTAGAATTCCAGAAACCACAGCTGCTGGTTTTTTACTGTAAATTTTACAGATTTTTTTTTTTACAGTGTGTTGAAAACAGTTGTGTTTCTTTTTTGTGGAAACCATGATAGATTTTTTCCCCAGGGTTCTTTGATGAATATAAATGTCAAAAGAACAGCATTTATTTCAAATAGAAATATTCTGTAACTTTGTAAATGATTTTTCAGTCACTTTTAATCAATTTAATCCTGAATAAAACTATTACATTCTTTTAAAAAAAGTTACTGACTTTTGAACAGTAAAAAAGTTATATTTTGTTAAATGCCATTTAGACATTGTGAACTGTTTATCCGATATATGTTATATTGCCTTTTACTGGTGATTCATACTGTAATGATACTCAAAACAGCTGAATCTGTAGGTTTAATACTATTATTCAAAGTAGAATTAGATAGAATGCAAGGTCTATGGACATGATTTTATCTTTGTAGCTAATCAACAAACACTTCTAGCTGGTAAGATAATTTCATAAGGGATACGTTTACCAAAAAACAATGGTACTGATTGACATCAATCCCAAAATGCAACAGATCTGTTATTCTTGGGGAGCCGGTGGCACAGTGACGCAAGCTGCCACAAAGACTTAGGCTCTAAAATGGATGAAGCATAAAATTTTGGTTTCATTCATGCAGTTACACAAATACACATCCTCTCAGTGCATGTAGCATGGAGAGGTTCACACTACAGCTCTCTGAAGACATTTACACGTTTCCAAAACCCAGTGAAAATGTCCGATTGTAATAAATTAGGTCACACTCCCACTGTTGATGTTTGGGGAGTTTTTCTCGCAAATGCAAGTAGGTCCTAATGATAAATGGACTGATGTTGTTTGATTTACGAGCTATCTTAAGTAAAAGCCAGACTAAATGGTCATCCAGGGTTTATTTTTCAATGTTATCCTGTCCTTCCAGCCTACAAACGTCTCTGTTATCTGAATATCTTCAGTGCACCAAAAGCCTACATGCAGTTAATTGAGATCTGAATGTTATAGTTGAACACAAAAGAAGATATTTTTAAAAACGCTTTTTCTTAATATCTTATATACTGTACACATAAAATTTTCTCAGAAAGGGTGCAGCTTTCCCATTGTGTCCTCTTTTGATGATATTAACCTAATTAATAAGCGTAATTTCTTTTGTTTGGATGGAACGGTACAGTCCTTATCATGCCCTAAAGATATCCATTAATCTTTCCAACCCAACATGCAACTATTTTGTAGGGAATAATAGCTGTCTGAAGTTTTGTGGGTAGTAGCATGTTATTTTCTGTGGATTTTGAATACTTTTGAACTGTTCTTTTGGGGAAGAGTTTATTTTATTATCCATTATCAAGCCATTTTGTTTTTTCCAAGATTATGTTCTGCTGGTTATGATTTATGTGATCACCAAAGGAAAGCCTGGACATTATCTTTATATCTGAAAAAGGTGATTAACAAGTCTCAGTAGACCAATTTTCTTGTCAGAGTTTTACTGGGCCAAAAGCAATTGCAATAGACAGACAATATGATAGTTATGGTCTTGTCTTTGGATGCTATTTCTGGTCAATTTGTTGATAAAGGCTTTCTCAATTAGCTATGATAAACATTACAAACAAATAACACTGCTAGCATTGCATGATAGGAGTTTAGGCTGAATTTCCCACTTCAGAGGTTGTCATTTCAGAAAATGTTAAATCCCTGCACAAGTGGAGAGAATGAAGAGGCTATTCACAGACTCAAAACTCATTTTTGGCTTTGGCTGTGAGGTCTTGAGCCAGACGCATGGCAATGTGGCTGTGGTCCGCCTTGTTTATTGGAGTTGGGAAGTGTAAACACTAAAACCTTAAAGCTGTAAATAAACAAGAGGGTATTGAGTTCATGTATTTTCCCACTGTGAATTAAATTAACATAGTAATATTTTCCATCCAAGTGTCACAAGACCTTGGCATGAGAGGGGCAATTTGAGTGGAAGAGACGTTTTCTATTCTGTTTTTTTCACTATGGGGAAAAAAGAGCTGATAGATTTGTTAATTCGAGACCTAATGTTCTTTGTGGACTGATTTTATGGAAGATATGGTATCCAAGAGTCCAGCAACTAGATGACCTTTAAAAGTGCACCAACTGCACTTTCTGTAGCTTATTGTTAGAAACACTGAATTTTCAATCAGCAGTCAATCTTGGCAGGCAGTTTTATGCACTGTCTAGATAAACTGAGATATATGCAAAACAGTGACCGGTTTGAATTGTATAGGTAATGAGCCATATTGTGCAACATTTGATACAATTTGACTGAGAAACTTGATATTTTTGTTGCTGCTCTGTTGCACTCCATTACGCACCACTCTGATTGATTTAAAAGTTACATTTTTTGGACGGTCTGCCTCTGCGGTCTAACAGTGCTGGTCAATGTCAAAAAGGCTGAGATGGCCAATCATATCAAAGAAGGTGTGCTTTACTGAGTGCAAGGTAAGATGTAAGTAGTCAAACATTTCATATTTGACACATATGCTGCTGCGTTCATGCCATGTCGCAATTACCGTAGGCTCGAGATGACAACATGTGACTTTCTATTTGGAGCTGTTCATACCCTTGGACTTGGAACTATCGCACTATCAATCATAGATATGTATAGCTAGATGCCCTGTTAGTAGCTGTTTCTGTAGGCCTCTATATGTAAGCAACCACCATATTGGAATGACAAAGCCGGTCCGTGAACGCTAGAGAGCAAGTTGCTGGTGCATCTGCACTGCAACTGTAGTTATATGCATGTAAGTATATGTATATCTTCAGTAAACTTTAGAAGACACTTTTGCTAAATTAAAACAATACAAGAAGATGAAGCGTTGGCCATTTAAAAGGTACTTTTTGAGTTAATACATACTGAAAACACAAACCAACACATTCTTACCTGTGAAGGTTTATCCAGTTTCTTCAAGATTTTAAATTTAAGCCATTTTTAGAACCACATGCTGTTGTTGCATTTTGAAACTCATTGATTTTTTATTGTGAGTGACGACATATAGACCGTTCCAAGATGGCGGACGCGGTCGAATGTGGCACCTATATCCATGCTATCAATGCCTAAACATAGTGCCTAATGAATCTGAGGCTCTCAGAAAATTCCCAGTTCACATGTTGTAATTACGAGTTCTGTGAGGACATGAATGCTTTTTACATGTTGAAACCTTGAAATTACAGTAATTTCAACATGGTGTGAACACTATTTACATTATCCATATAATCCATAACTAAATTAAATTAAATACATTAAAGTAATTGCAAATAATTTAAAATATTTACTTTTCAATAAATGTGTTTCTGTGATTCAGTTCAGAAAAATAATACCCAAGTATTCTATCATTTTTATTGTTAGCTATTTTAAGTTTATTTATCATTCTCATTTTTATCACTTATTAAACATTTTCTTTTGCATAAAGCAAACAGTAAAAGGTGAGTGACTAACATTTTCTTGGTGAGCTATTTTGTATGGAACCCCTAAATTAATAAATAAATAAATAAATAAATACTCTGCAAAATCGTTCATTTTTGATTCAGACTTGATTGCCGCCATTTTAAAAATTGTCTCCCCCTTTCGACGTCACGCCCATTCAGGGTATCATTCAGATTTTCAGGTTTCTCACTTGTAAGTATGATTTAGATTGGTCCTTCATCAGCTCGAAACTGTAAACACGATGGTTCCAACTTCACTTGAAGAGCACATACCTCTCATTGGAGTGAGTGGAGAATGGATGGAAAACATGGCGTGATTACATAAACTTTAAACTTGAAGAATAAATAACTGTTGCTCCATTCCACTCACATACGTTCGTTACTCCAGTCCGAGTGTTGTTTAGCAACAAGCAAATCTTCATGGTTTCTTCTGGAACTTTTTTCATTGGTCAACTTTGAAACGTAAGTTAATACTTGTGACTTCTTGTTTATAGAATTGCATTGAATACTATGACTGTGATGTTCTGCAACCAAATTAACAATTTCATAATTATAGCTAATAGTTTAGAATGTTTTTAATCTGTTCTGTTTCACAGCGTATCATTGATTTTTCAGAAACTGCCATTCCTGTTTATAAAGAATAAGCAATGATCTAGTTTTTGATTATGTAAAGTGAAAGTGACATGGCCAAGTATGATTACCCATACTCGGAATTTGTGCTCTGCATTTAACCCATCCAAAGTGCACATACACAGCAGTGAACACACACACACACACTGTGAACACACACCCAGAGCAGTGGGTAGCCATTTATGCTGCGGCGCCTGGGGAGTATCTGGGGGTGCCTTGCTCAAGGCCACCTCAGTCGTGGTATTGAGGGTGAAGAGAGCGCTGTACATTCACTCCCCCCACCTACAATTCCTGCCGGACCTGAGACTTGAACTCACAACTTTTAGATTACGAGTCCAACTCTCTAATCATTAGGCCATGACTTCCCTGTAATGAAGTGCAGTTTGTAATTTGCCATGGCTAGCAGCAAATGCCTGAACTCTGTTTTTGGCAGAAGGATAGGGCCGTGAAAACTGAAAATATCCCGCTGTTAACATATCTCACACCATCCGAGGCACATTCCATGCTCAATATCTCTCTGGATTGGCTGATGATGTGTATTATGGTGCAGAATGTACTGTTTCTATGGTATATGGTGACAGTTTACATGAGGCTGTCAGAGCACATACCCACAATATGCCTGCAAGAATGCATGACCACAGTATCTCACTGAGTCTGCAATTCATCCTGTCTGAATCCTTTGTGTCTTGTCATTTTATTTGCACAGGAATCCCTCGGTTCCATACCACTCCATGCCAGATGGGAGAGTAGAGACAGTATTTGTTCTGAAATATGGTTTTCAAGAGATTTCAGCTGGAAGAGTAGAAAGGTAGGAGAAATGACAAGGGCACTTTAGAGTGCAAAATAAATTAGGAAAAACACTCAACTTTTACCATACTAACATAAATTAAGAGAGGGCTGAAGCGTATCCAAGATGTTCTGGTAAGAGATCACCACTGTGGACATTTCATTCTTGAGAAACCAATATGAATCATGCGGCTTATCTAACATCTGAACTAAAGACAATAAACAGCTACATTCAGAGCCAGTAGTATAACGCAAAACTGGGTTTTCATGACCACAGTGACTGTTCACACCGACTCTGCCCAGAAGTTTATCCTCATTACGCAAACACTTGAGCTCGGCAGGGTGAGAGCTATCAACAGCTATGCCAGACCTCCACTCACCTGCATTATCTAATGAACTCCAGGACGCTGCATACTGTACAGCCAAGCCAAACATCTATTAAACACCTTTGTTAAATTTCCATTTGCTGCAGTGACCCATGAAGCTGACACGTCTGGCGTGATTTCGAGATAGCGAAACCCTTTTTCTCTCAGACTACATCCTGTCAGCGTGATTTCAATGCACGTGCACAGCTGAGATGTCTGCAGGGCTTTATCACCGTGACATTTACAAAGAGTTTCTTCTGCTTTTTGTGAATAAGCCAGGTTCTCTTTGAAGGAGTTCACCTGAAATGAAAATTTGCTGAAAACGTACTCATCCTCAGGGCATCTAAGATGTAGATGAGGAACAAATTTGGAGAAATTTTGCTTAGTGGATCCTCAAGTGAATGGGTACCGTCTGAATGAGAGACCAAACAACTGATAAAACATCACAATAATCCAAACGACTCCAGACGTTTTTTAGCTTCTAGCTAAAATACAAGTCCTCTATCCATAATATTGCTTTCTCCAGTGAAAAGCCACCCTGTCTGAATCAGGAGATCAAGCACCATTTGCAAGTGAAAACAGTTCTAAACAAATATGACCGTGGATTTTTATGTGAGAGGACAACAGAGAATGGACTTTTTCATTGGAAGAAGCATTGTTATGGATTATGGACTCATATTTTGGCCAGAAGTGATGGTTTAAAGTTAAAACGTTTTTATGATGGATTTGTTTCTTATAATCATGCAGCTTTCTTCACAAGATATGGTCACACTTTATATTAGGTGGCCTTAACTACTATGTACTTACATCAAAAAATAAGTACAGTGTACTTATTGTTTTCATATTGCATTGCAAAACACTTTTGCTGCTATTGAGGTGGGATATGGGTAAGGTTAGGGACATGTTTGGTGGTATGGGTATGGTTTTAAGGGTGGGGTTAGGTGTAAGGGATGGGTCAACAGTGTAATTATAAATATAATTACAGAAATTAATTACAGATGTAATTACATATAGGTATTTTTAAACATATAAGTACAATGTAAAAACGTGTATTTACACAATAAGTGCATTGTATCAAATGATTAATTTAAATGTAAGTACATAGTAGTTAAGGCCACCTAATATAAAGTGGGACCCAAGATATTAACTAATGGACTGGAGTCTCTCATTCTGATGGCACCCATTCACTGCAGAGGATCCACTGGTGAGCGAGTGATGTAATGATAAATTTCTACAAATCTATTTCAATGAAGAAACTGATTACATTTTAAGCAAATTTTCATTTTTTGGGGGAACTTCAACTTTTTATTTTAACTATTTTAACTGAATGTGATTTTAAAGAGATAGTTCATCCAAAAATGAAAATTCAGTCATTAATTACTCACCCTCATGTCGTTCCAAACCTGTAAGACCTTCGTTCATCTTTGGAACACAAATTAAGATATTTTTGATGAAATCTGAGAGCTTTCTGACCCTTCCATAGACAGCAACACAACTGACATGTTCAAAGCCCAAAAAGGTAGTAAGGACATTGTTAAAATAGTCCACGTGACATCAGTGGTTCAACCTTAATGTTATGAAGCTACGAGAATACTTTTTGTGCGCAAAGAAAACAAAAAATGACTTTATTCAACAATTCTTCTTTTCCGTTTCAGTCTCCACCAGTCTTATTACCATAATCAAATATATATCCTGTTTCATATTCATGTATGTATATATATATATATATATATATATATACAGGGCTGGGGAGTAACGAAATACATGTAACGTCGTTACGTATTTAAAATACAAAATATGAGTAACTGTATTTCGTTAGTTACATTTTAAATGGGTAGTAATCAAATTACAGTTACATCCAAAAAGTATTTTAGATTACCAAAGTGATTACTTTGATTTATTTATTTTTATATTAATGTAAAATGATTGGAAGTTTAAACCATGAGGCAACTGGTGATGCTCTGACTCGCGTGCAGCCTGTTCAAACAGCAGCCTGCCAGCAGAGAGCAGACTATAGTGACGACTCACTAAAATGCAAGAGAAAATCAGAAAGCCAAGCGCGTAATTGTCATGGAAATAAAAGGACGATTGTACTTATAAATGTGAAAAAGGACGGAACATCACAGTAGGCTATGCAAGTTTTGTTTACCTGCAACAAAACGTCTCTCGGCTTCAAAGGAACATCTAACCTTGAAAAAGCATCTTAAAGTAAGTTGTTCACAGTCTCAGGTTTGTACGAGTTCTTGTTTTCTATATTTATGTAGCCTATAGTTAAACAATCTATCAGTCGAGGAAGAAGAGAGTTGTTTAGCCGAATATTAGCGCGATTGCTAACGTGATGCTGATTTTATGCAATTCATAAAATGTTCATATTTAGTGACTTATTAAAAGAACAGTCTGGTTTGCTCTATAGCGCAAACAAAAATCGTTCCATACAAGCACTGGTCTATTTACACTAAGCACAAAAATTGTTTGGGATTGACATCATTAGAAAATACACCTATGTGAGACACGTGGTGATAAGATTTGAGTTTGAATCCGTCTTATGCCAAACTCATTCATCTCCAGTTCTTCTCCCTTTTCCCATCACATATCTGCCGCTGTTTGCAATAAGTATTAATAGCATCTAATTACTATCACTTGTTGCAAAGAAAATGCTACTTTTATCCTACATGGTGTAAATAGAATTTATGGCTATTTATTTGCACTTAAATAATCACTGCCTTCCAAATAAATCCACATCAGAATAGTTGCATCTGAGAGCAATATTTGGTTCCTGAATAAAGCCGCGTATTGAACGAATCAGCTGAGAATGATTCAGTTACATTCATAAAATCACTTGCTTGATTCCTGAATGAGTCAGTCCTTTTGAACGAATCGAATGATTCCATGACTCTTTCATTAAGACAGTGATTTGCCACCACCTACTGGTGGTTTTAGTTTCATATTTAAAAACATAATTTCCTTCCATATCCCATTTTTTTTATTTCTATCTTTTATTTTTATTTCTATGTTCAAAATGTTGAATTGAAAATAATAATCTTATAGCACTATTTATCCATTTATAATTGTTTTAAAAGTATGCATGCCACCCATTTTTATTTAGAGGTGGTTAACATAAAAACAAGCCATCAAAGTTAATATGTCCATTACCTTAAGTATTCCAAAGTATTCCAAAGTATTTAGATTAAGTTACTAAAATTAAGTAATCTAACGAAATACTTTACAAAATACTTTTTAAAACATGTATTTTGTAATCTGTAACGAAATACATTTTAAAAGTAACCTTCCCAGCCCTGTATATATATATATAAACAATAAATAATAGAAACTACAGTCAAACCTCAGAAATGTGATTCTTCTGAAAGGTAAAGTAGCACCATGATTGCTTTGGTACTATATTATTATGTGCACTATGATGATTGTGCCTTATTTTTATTCATAGCTAGTAACAGAAATATTCACAAACCAACATATTCTCGTAATTGTCTTTGGTAAGAAAGTGCTTGCCAAGAAAATACTGTAAATGTAAAGGTAAATGACACAGGCGCTGTTGACGTATAAGGGAGAGTGAAAGCTGCTGAAAAAGTCGAGTTTATATTGAGTAGACTTGGAGCAGATGAGTGTGGCTTGTTGGAGTTTAGTTAAAGAATTAAATACTGGAAATTAAACAGTGGAAAATAACTTGGTTTTGAGTTTGCCAATGCAACGGTTTTGGCCCTTTCTGAGAAAACAGAGATCCTCAGTGAATTCTTTATGTCAATAAACCTTACTGCCATCTCATTTAATAGATGTGTATTACAATGAATTATTGTTAATGCTTGTTCCCCAAAGGAATATACCAAACTGTTTAAAGCTAAAGTGGTTGGACACAAGATGGTCCCACCCCTAAACTCACACCATTGGTTTAAGGTTGAACCAATAGGCTATATATATATGAAAGATATTTTGCTGCAAGATATTATAACTGCACAATGTTATTGATGTGATATGATATGGTATGACATGATATTAGTATCAGAGTATTAAAGCAGCATTTTTTATGGTTTATTTATTTTTTATTTTATTTTATTTTATTTTGCAAAGATCAAGATGCAGCCCTCATGAGTATTTATAATTTTATATTAAAATTACATTTTAATTAAAATAATTATATTTTTCATTGTTGATGGAATGATGTATTTCTGAATAAATACTTGCTAATTCTTTCTATTATTTCTTGATTATAAAAGATATTATTTCCAGATGGATCACCAACACTGTTTCTGGTTCAGCATGTTCACAAGCTTCCCTCCTGGCCTATTTACATGACTGTGTGTGTGTTTGATGTGAAGCAGGCCCCCTCATGGTCATTAGCATTATTAGTGGCTGATAGAGATCATAGTAATTGGCCCATGAAAGCCAGTGGTCTCCTGCCAAATGCAGCAGTGAGCCAAGCGCACAAGCACAGGTTGGCCAAGAAACCATGGCTGCTGTTATCTTTGGCTGTGGCCCGATCAAACTGTATATGTCTTTTCAGACCAAAGAGGACCTCAGACAGGACCAAAATCTGCAATTAACCAAAAAAGTCAGCTGGCCTTATTACCAGGTAGTGTTTACTAATTAAAATGTGTGTCATGAAAAGCTCTGGCAGTAGGGTCACTTTTCTAGGAATACATCCAGTGGACTACATTCATCCAAACATACATATTTTTTTATTTTTTTATTGTCTGAGCATGTTTAAACAAAAAAGCATGTTCAAACTTAAAGTCTGGAAATCATTGAACACGTTGAATGATTTCTATACATAAATGTGTTTGTTTGTTTGTTTGTTTGTTTTTTAATTTTTATATTTATTTTTTTAATAATATGACTGCTTTTATTCAGCAAATATGCATTAAATCGGTCAAATAAAATAAATTCTGTTCTTTTGAACTTTGAACTTACTGTTTTTAACATTGATAATACTAAAATCATTATTAATAACTGGGTATGAGTAATAATTGAGCACCAATCAGCATATGTACTGTTAAAATATTATTAATATGTGTAAAATATATACTTTATAAAGATATATGTACACACACACACACACACAGTCCACAGTCAAACCAATATTTATTCAGACACCTTCAGCATTTCTCACATTATCACAGTTTATTTGCTATAGTTTAGAAAATGGTAATAAAATATGACAAGAACTCAAGAGTTAAACTGTGTTAGAACAAATTCATCTTGATAAAGTCAGATAACTTTGATAGAAAGGTATGTAACAAAACATGGTCAGGTCAAAGTGTCAAATCAAATTTTTGGTCCCAAATTTTTATCCATTTTATTGGTAGTCCACTGTATGAAGAATTTTTGGGTGTAATATATCACAGTTTAATTTATTTTGCTATCTCACATAAATAAATGAACTACAGTGTCCTGCGCCCACTAGTAAAAAAAAAAAATCGAAAAATATATCTGGGGTCTGAATAGATTTTGGACTGTATATATATATCTTAATATATACTTTATACTATATATATATATTTATATATTTTATTGGATCTTTTATTTTATTGGTTTTTATTTAATTTTACATATTTATTATTTTTCGATTTTCGAAATGACTTTCGAAATGTTTCCATTTTCAAAATCAATTCCTATTATAACTGTGTGTATAACAGGGTTATAACAGTAATATGCATAAACTAACATTATAACAGGAATTATGCATAAACAAACATTCAGCCACCTGGAATAGTAATCCTACTTCTCAAATAAAACGCATTTATACAGAATAATAATAAAAACAATTATAATAATAATAATAATAATAATAATAATGCATTTATAAAAGTTACACATTTCTCCCTCCATAATGCATCCAACTGTAAATGCACTGTAACCAAATAACTTTTTAGTTTTTGTCAATTTGGACCATTTCCTTAACTCTATAATCATTTATAGGGTTTTCCGGAATCCAAAATGCTTATGTTTAAAAAACAGCAGAACGTTTCCATGTTTACCACACCGCAAACACCTGAGTGGCTTGTTTTAACACTTGCCTGTGTTTGAGCTCGGCTGTCAGAATGCAAACAGCACAGGGTCTGGCTGAATTCTACTGCAGCTCAACTCTTTGAGTCCTATGTGAAATGCATGTTTTTAATGCTGTGATTTACTGTGTTGTGACAGCAGTGTATACTTCCCCATTTTTTTGACGCTGGACACTAGACTCTGTTCATATGTGTATCTGGATATGAGAATGGGGAACATGGGAACACGTCTTATAACTATGCTTTCATATTTGAAATGACCCTTGACCTCCAGACATTTGTACCAGGATGCACCATACTGTTATATTATCTCATGTGCAGTCCACTGACACTGAGATTTGGAAGAAAAGTCAATACTTGTGAAGAGAAAGGCAAATTTATGGATTTTATAATTAAGTTCAAATTTGTCGCTGCTGTATCGCTGCAAACCATGAGCCCTCTGGATTACCTTCACATTCAGGATATTACATTTATACCTGTGACGGAGAGCATTATTAAAACGGAATAATATTACACTCACAGACAGTATTAGCAGATTTTCTGAGCCAAAATAGGTTTCACAGTTCATAGCTTTTACCTCAAATATTTTTCCCTTTATGGATGACTTGGGTCAGAATATCAACACTTTCAGTCTGACATGGAAACATTGGCTGAACCAGTGGCATGAGTTAAGGCTGGCGCAAATCTGTTTGTACGACCAGTTTTCAGAAAAACTCTTTGCAGTTCCGTTTGGTGCCAGTAGTGGCGTAGAAATTACCAGTATTGTTTTTGTTTACTAAAACTAAAACTATTAAACTTGTTGTCATTAATTAAAATAAAGCTCAAATCAAAAGAAAATATATTAGATGAAAATGTATTCGAACTTAAAAAATTGAATAAAAATTTGAAATGTTGCAGTGGCATCTAACTGAAATAACAATAGGTGAATGACTAAAATTACTGAAATAAAAAATAAATATAGCTATATATATATATATATATATAAATAACAAAAATGGCAAAAGTACCACACATGACTTGCAGGAAAAATATAAATTGTGTGCACAGTATAATAATTTGTTCCCTCGTTTTACTAAATCATGTGCACTACATAATTCATTCCCTCGTTTTACTAAATCTTGCGCACAGCATAATTTGTTCCCTCGTTTTACTAAATCATGTGCACTACATAATTCATTCCCTCATTTTACTAAATCTTGCGCACAGCATAATTTGTTCCCTCGTTTTACTAAATCGTGTGCATGACATAATTCATTCCCTCATTTTACTACATCGTGCGAATGACATAATCCGTTCACTCGTTTTACTAAATCTTGCGCATGACATAATCATTTGTTCCTTTGTTTTATTAAATTGTGCGAATGACATAATTTGTTCCGTCATTTTACTAAATCTTGTGTACGACATAATTCGTTCCCTCCTTTTACTAAATTTTGCGCATGACATAATTTGTTCCTTCGTTTTACTAAATTGTGCGAAAGACATAATACGTTCCCTCATTTTACTAAATCGTGTGCACTACATAATTCGTTCCCTCATTTTACTAAATCTTGCACACAACATAATAATTCAGTCCCTCGTTTTACTAAATTGTGTGCACAATATAATTTGTTCCATCATTTTACTAAATCTTGCGCACAACATAATTTGTTCCCTTGTTTCACTAAATCAAGCGAACAACATAATTCGTTCCTTTGTTTTACTAAAATGTGGGCACATGTTTATTAGCATCTTGCATCCATGCAGTACCATTCTGTTTATTATAAGTACGCACACAGTTTGGTTGTCTGCTGCTTGGTCTGTGAAGTCCATAAGCGCGTTCCATGTATCATTTTCTGATTTTGAAAGGTGCTCATGAGCGCTGGCTATCTGTCGTTTTGCCAAGTTCACACTGATAGTGACTCTACACAACATTACATTACATTCCCAAAGTGTGGACTCGACTGTGAGGACCTTGGCAGCATTTGGGATGGGATCGAAGGGTTATTCTGTAAGGTCATGGCACAGGATGTAACAGAAAATGATAAATCAGTTTCTATTTACATGAAATGAGTTTGACATTAAGATTTCAGTGCAAAATTTGTCCTATCTAGAGTGTATGATTGTACTTTAAAGTCAGCTCTCGTGTATTAGTTGCAGTCATTATGAAAAGACTTTGCATTCATTTGCATGTTTAAGTATCTACCCAGGGCCTAAGATGGCCTGAGCTGCTATAGATCAAAGCTGTTCGACGCTGATGGTCTTGGCATATTTGTGTAGCAAACACATGAGTATTCACAGGCTGGTGAGAGGAGACACAGAGACCCAACCGGAGCATGAGACCAGAAGCGCTGGCTTGGCTCAAAGCAGCCTCACAATACACAGATTTGAGAGCATTTGAGAAAAAAATATGGTCTCTAAAATAAGACTATAACTTGCAAATCCTTTAATCCAGTGGTTATCACACTTTTTAGGCATCAGAACCTCCATAAGTCCATCAATTTTGTTTTTTGTTTTTAACTTTTAAAGGGGCAGTCGTGGCCTAATGGTTAGAGAGTCGGGCTTGTAACCTGAACTTGAAGGTTGCTGGTTCGATTCTTGCACCGGTGGGGATTGTGAATGAACAGCACTCTCACCACCTTTGATACCATGACTGAGGCGCCCTTGAGCAAGGCACCAAACCCCTAATTGCTCCCCGGGCGCTGGAGCAATGGCTGCCCACTGCTCCGGGTGTGTGTTCACTAATCACTGTTGTGTGTGTGCACTTGGATGGGTTAAACGCAGAGCACCAATTTCGAGTATGGGTCACCATACTTGACAATACGTCACGACTTTCACTTTCAACTTGAAGTATCCTTTGATTTTTAAAGTAATGTTAACCTTTTAAAATAGAATGAATTTTGTTGGACTATGAATGTTTTTATATATATATATATTGTAGTGTTATTTTCTTTTTGTAACTTAATTGACAAAACTGTACACACATTTTTAATTATTATATACTTTTTAAAATGAATAATCTAGTATTTCAGTATTTATTTTTACTCATAATTTATTATTTTTACACATAATACAGTATTATATTATATTGCAGTACACTTCTTTTTTTTTTACACTAATCAATAATTCAATATACATTAAAATAATACAAACTTACAAACCTTGTAGTTCCTTCATAAATCTTTAGGGGTAATTTTTCTGCCACTCCTTGTGTTTAGTCACATGACATTTATGGCTCATGTGATTGGTTCAAAAGCACTCCAAAACTGAGCATATGTAAATAAGATTTCAAGTAGGCCTACAGTGTGGTTATACTCTCTTGTTTAAATGGGAAAAGATGTTTTATTTGGTAATTGTTTCAATTTTGAAATTTCTAGACATTTAAAATATGTATTATTTCATTGCTTGTGACAGTTTGGACCAAAACTGTCCAATTTCCAGCTGTAGTTATGTTAAGAATTTTGACTCATGTCAGCAAGATAGGACAAAAGCCTGAATGTCTACCAGCAATGATGTGTGGTCCAAAATATTGGCTTTATAAAACATGTAATTTTCACTAAAGAGAGCTGGTATTTTAAAACAATGAGGCGGGATCGTACAATCCAAACTGCAGTAGTGCCTTTTTGCAGTGGAGGCAACAAGTTCATTTCTCCACGTTCAGAAAATTAATTAAGGGTGTAAAATGAGTTGGTATGCTTTGCTTGGCTGAGTAAGTAGGCTTTACAGTGCAGAGACCCAGCAGTGGTGACTGTGCTTGTATTCATGCAGGGCTTGTTTAAACATTTGAGGAGCACATGAACAGATGGATGATTGCAGCAGGTTTCATCAGGAAGTTACGATGTTCAAACTTGCAGGGGGGCCATTCTAACACTCGTGTCAACAGCCCGGGATCCAAGCAGCCCAATCAGTCAATACCATAAAACAGACCCTGAAAGACATTTCGAGAAGACAGGCTGTTTTCTGAGAATGGCTTTTGATGGGCCAATACATTTGAGAGAAATTGTCTTTCTCCTTGAGTCTGAGGAGAATATGACACCTAACGTGACTGCAGAACATTTTTTTTTTTTTTGTAGGGGAGCATAATTATTTGATAAATCTATAAATCACCTGAAAAATAAATATATCAGTTGAGATATGATAAACATGTTGGTAAATAGATAAAAAGAATCAACAATTTGATCATCAAAAACATTTCATTTATAAAATAACATGACAATATAGTACAGTTAAATGCAATAAAATACAGTCAAAATACAATTACATTATCACATTAAAAATGTAAAATACACTACAGTTGAAAATGTAATTGTATAGGCTAATTACATATATTAAAAATATATAAATACAATTAAACATAATTAATCATATTAATTATAGAAAATAAAAGGCAATTAAATAAATACAACAAAATACAATACAATCAAAAATATAATTATATAATCACATTAAAAATGTATAAAATGCAGTTAAACAATTATACTCACATATTAAAAAGTAAAATACAATTAAACATAATTATATAATTATATTAAAATTATAAAAAATACAATTAAAAAACATAATTATATAATCACATTAAAAATGTAAAAAATACAATTAAAAATGAAAGAATCACATAAAATGTAAAACTGCAATACAGTTAAACATTTTTTTAACCACATTAAAATATAAAAATACAATTAAACATGCTATCACATATAACAAAGTAAAATACAATTAAAAATATAAATATAAACCCATTGAAAATGTAAAAAATACAGTTAAACAATTATGATCACATATTGAAAATGTAATTATATAATTACATTAAAAATGAAAAAAATACAATTAAACATAATAATGCTATCACATATTACAAAGTAAAATACCATTAAAAATACAATTTTAAATTTAAATTAAAAATGTAAAAAATACAATTTAAAAATTAAAGAATCACATAAAAATGTACAAATACAATACAGTTAAACAATTATATAATCAAATTAAAAATGTAAAAATACAATTAAACGATTATACTATCACATATTACAAAGTAAAATACAAGTAAAAATATTGTAGAACCACATTAAAAATGTACAATACAATTAAACAATTAAAAAATCACATATTTAACAAGTAAAAATACAATACAGTTAAACATAAGTATATAATCACATTAAAAATGTAAAAAGACAATACAAACCTAATAATATAATCACATATTAAAAATGTAAAAATACAATACAATTAAACAATCATATAATAGCATATTTAAAAATTTAAGTTAAAAATGCATTTATTTGCTCAGTTGAATATTGCATTTTTAATTTATCTGTTTTTATTAATCGTATTGTATTTTATTTATTTATTGTATTTTTTTTTATCTTTTTTTATCTAATTAATTGGTTTACTGATTTCTCAGCTGATTTACTGATTTATCAAATTAATTATTGTGTGGCTCTCATGGGCCATGATAACCCACTGCAAAATCAGAGGGCTTTTAGTGTTTAATCCACATTAATGATGCTGCACCCTTGGCACTGTCAGCAAGAATTACAAAAAAAAGAGTAGCCAAGTGGTGGCAAGGTCACTCAAATGACCTCAGTGTGATACTAATCACCCTTTGGTCGTGGTACATTTGCAAAAGCGCTTGGGCAGAATGTCAGTGCAGCGGTTTGGCCAAACGTCAGATTTCACAGTAACGGTATGAAAGCTGTAACTTAAACACTTGACATCATATTCTGAGAATAGCAGCGGAGAAAGCTGCTGAACGGTGAGTCTATGGTAAGAGCATCAAGCATATATTCATGTGCCAATGACAGACAACAGACAGAGCCACATGAAGCAATATCTCTAGGGATCTTGCGAAGCACTCAGCAGTGTATATCACGTGTGTCCATGGAAACTGGATTTTCTGCCCGCCTCTAGCGTCTGTCTTTCTCTTGCACGACACTTGGGCCGTAAAGATGGGCTGGCGAGAAAAAGCACCTTGGAAGTTTCCATCCACCCCACCCATTCGGAGACCGGGATTGCTGCCACTCCACATTGAGCTGTGTGGGACGATATTTACCTTAAACCCTTGGCCAAAATCCTCCCTTTCTCCTCCTCGGTTCTCTTTCGTCTTCTTACAGTCTGTCTGATCAGAGTTTTCCTCTTTTTGAGGGCAGGGCAAGCCTTTGCTCCTCCTTAAAGATAAGCAGGACAGATGTCCTTTCAAATTTAAGACGCGCTAATTGGTCCTGGACAGTCTAGGGAATCAAAGTGGCCAAATATTAACCATATTCAGATTTATTTGTAAAGCCCTTGATTACGAGTGTATCAGTCTGCAGAGAATATAAACCACACACCTGGTTCGTTCCATGAAAATGATGCCATTTTCAAGGGATTTAAATAGAACCTGGTTTATAAAGTCATCCAGTATTATGGTTACTTAAAAGCAACTGTTGTGTGAGCAACACAATAGTTCATATAAATTATGGTCAAACAACTCAAGTGTGTTGTGACACTAAAGAAGTGGTGTTGGATTTCAATGTTGTCTTTTTGTTGAGATGAAACTAGTCTTGGAATATACACTTGGGAAATGGGAAATGGTTCAAACAAGCACACCACGTCAGCAAAAGCGTATAAAATACTTGCTTAGACACTTTGTGTATTCATAGACGAGACTCTGCTTTTCCAGATTCATTTGTTTTATGGCAACCTAATGGCCCTTAGTGTAAATGTGAACTCAGTGTGAATCATCCAGATATATTTTACATTTGGCCAGAAGACATTGATATGACGACATCTGTGATATTTTTAAGACAGAACCACACCCGACACCAAGTGATTTGGATACCTGAAGAACTGCAATGGAAAGTCATGTCTTAAATTTTAGATGATGAGAACTTCACTAAGTTACTGAAACACACCTGCTGAGATTTAAACAGATGAGGAATAGGCATGGGTGAATGTAATATTTCTTTAACTTTATCTCAGTCCACTCAGAGGTCACTAACTTTATAGTCTTAACACGAACATAGCAATACTGCCACCTTATGGTGACTGTGGCTCTACACAACATGCAATAGTGGCACCATACTTGCAGACACAGCAAGATATTTAGTGGGGAAAAAGTGTGTGCGTGTGTGTGTGTGTGTGTGTGTGTGTGTGTGTGTGTGTCACGTCCTAGGATATATATCCTTTGACTCATTCACAGCTTGATATATAAAACTAGTTATGTAAAGAAGTGTATAAATGGTTTTAGCTCTGTATTACAATTGATGTTATTAAATAAAATGTTCCTATAGGGTAGTGATTTTCATACTGGGGACCCAGGGGTCTGTGGAAAAGTTTAGAAAAACAAAAAGTGTAAAAAATATTTTAAAGTTAAGTATACAAATAAAATTAAACTAAATAAATAATAGTTTTAGACCCAATTTTCTATTACTATAATATATGTCAGAAAATCTACACTGTGAAAAATGACAGGTAAAAGACTGTAAAAATGCTACAGTAAAAACCTATTAATTAGTTAATGGTAAGTTCCCCTATTATTTACGGTGAAAAACTGTATTGGACATTATATGTAATTTTACAGTAATTTACAGTTTTTGGAAGTGAAAAAGAATGAAAAACAGTGAAAAAAACCCTAAAACCAGTTTTTACCTTATTTTTTACAGTAAAATTCTGGCAACCACTGCTCCCAGTGTTTTACCATAATTTGACAGATTTTTTTTTACAGTGTACCTTAAACATACAAAAATATAGAAATACCAAAATATCTATCATAGTTCTATTGAAAAGTTCTTCAGCAAAGTTTTTCAGTTCAACGACAGTTCAAACTAATTTATTTCAACAATTTGAAACTTCCTGACTGCATCATACTTCACTGTTTTGGGAAGGTTTGCAGTGTTGTGAGATATTTTGGGGGCAACATCAGTGAAATTGGTTGCTGCCAGAGAAGAAGAGACAGTGGGATTGAAGGCTGTCAGCGCACTTGCTCCACAGCATATACACAAGCGCAGAATGTCAATAGCCAAGTGGCTTTCTTTTATGACTCACATCCCAGCATATCACATGAAATCAGGGTTGTTTTCTTTCACAGAAATTTTGCCAGAAAAAATATAAAATATAGCCTATAATATAGAATAAAAACAACAACAGATCTAAGTCATTTAAAGGGATAGTTCTTCCAAAAACTAAAATTACCCCATGATTTACTCACCCTCAAGCCGTATGACTTTCTTCTTTTAGACAAATACAATTGGAGCTCTTCCAAGCTTTATAATGGCAGTGTTTCCAAGCTTTATAATGGTGTTGAGATTTCGAAGTCCAATAAAGTGCATCCATCCATCATAAAAAGTGCTCCACACCAGGGGGTTAATAAAGTCCTTCTGAAGTGAATCAGTGCATTTGTGTAAGAAAAATATCCACATTTAAAGTTTATAAACTGTAATCTCTAGCATCCGTTAACTGTCGTACTCGCATTCATGAGAGAGTGGCGTTCCAGCGGATAATGTAGGACATAGGCATAGAGCAAGCTCTGGTGTGAATATGCTAGTCTCGTGAGAACCAAGTTTTGTTTACAGCAAAAGAAAACTCATTTTGAAATCCTCCAACATTTTTCTTTACAAATCCTCGTTTTGTACTTCTAATTCGTGACCAGTGTTTTGTTTCGCTTTCTTGTCTGCGCTTCCGCATTTGTCACTTCTCACTCATCCGCTGGAACACCACTCTCTCGCACTGCCATTATAATATAATTAGTCATATACACCTAAGATGGCTTGAGGGTCAGTATATCATGGGTTAATTTTCATTTTTTGGGTGAACTATCCCTTTAAATGCATATATTTCTCATATAGTTACATACTATGTAATATTTTATTGTCTATTGGAATTGTTTCATGCAAAATTGTGTTGAGCCACTGATATATATATATATATATATATATACAGGTGCATCTCAATAAATTAGAATGTCGTGAAAAAGTTCATTTTTTCTTGTAAGTTATTTCAAAAAGTGAAACTTTCATATATTTTAGATTCATTGCATGTAAAGTAAAACATTTCAAAAGTTTTTGTGTTTTAATTTTGATGATTAGAGCTTACAGCTCATGAAAGTCAAAAATCAGTATCTCAAAATATTAGAATATTTACATTTGAGTTTCAATAAATGACCATCCATACAGTATAAATTCTGGGTATCTCTTGTTCTTTGAAATCACAATAATGGGGAAGACTGCTGACTTGGCAGTGATCCAGAAAACAAACATTGACACCCTCCATAAAGAGGGTAAGTCACAGAAGGTCATTACAGAAATGTGTGGCTGTTTACAGAGTGCTGTATCAAAGCAAAGTTGACTGGAAGGAAGAATTTGGGTAGGAAAAGGTGCACAAGCAACGGGGATGACAACAAGCTTGAGAATACAGCCAAGCAAAGCTGATTCAAACACTTGTGAGAGCTTCACAAGGAGTGAACTGAAGCTGGAGTCAGTGCATCAAAAGTCACCACACTCAGACGTCTTCAGGAAAATGGCTACCAAGCCACTTCTGAACCAGAAACATCGTCAGAAGCCTCTTACCTGGGCTGTGGAGAAAAAGAACTGGACTGTTGCTCAGTGGTCCAAAGTCCTCTTTTCAGATGAAAGTAAATTTTCATTTCATTTTGGAAATCAAGGTCCCAGAGTCTGGAGGAAGAGTGGAGAGGCACAGAATCCATGTTGCTTGAAGTCCAGTGTGGAAGTTTCCACAGTCTGTGATGATTTGGGCTGCCATGTCATCTGCTGGTGTTGGTCCACTGTGTTTTCTGAAGTCCACAGTCAACGCAGCCATCTGCCAGGAAATTTTAGAGCACTTCATGCTTTCTTTTGCTGACAATCTTTATGGAGATGCTGATTTCATTTTCCAGCAGGACTTGGCACCTGTCCACACTACCAAAGGTACCAAAAGCTGGTTCAATGACTATGGTGTTACTGTGCTTGATTGGCCAGTAAACTCGCCTGACCTGAACCCCATAGAGAATCTATGGGTATTGTCAAGAGGAAGATGAGAGACACCAGACCCAACAATGCAGATGACCTGAAGGCCACTGTCAAAGCAACCTGGGCTTCCATACCACCTCATCAGTGCCACAAACTAATCACCTCCATGCCACGCCGAATTGAGGCAAATTGAGGTTCTAAACTGCCATCAGGCGGTGAAGTCACTGGAAATTTTTGAGAGGCCATATTGCGATTCCATACCTGCAGAGGGCATTATTGACTGACAACCAGAACATTGACCTAAAATCATCCAATTTGAAGTGTATCAGTTGCACAGGATTAATTCATAGGATATGTTTATGTAAATGTATTGTTTCTTCAGAAGTTATCTGTAATGGTTAAGGTCTTTCCCAGCAGGATAAGCAAAATATTGAAATCATTTTGGTTGTTGTGTCTTTTGCACACTGCCGACACAGCTAACTGATCCTACACAAAAATATTACGTAAGGAAATATTAAACATGAACATATATCTGGTATTAGTCTCAGAAATTGATTCGAATATACTGTATCAAATAAAAATATTGCAATACAAGCCTCTGTTTCTATACTCTACTATACTGTACTGAAATTCAAAGCTTACCATGCAAAGCCTTGGAAATAAAGTAGCCTATATACCATATTTCTCTGAATAAATTATGTGTATTTTAGTTCCTGATTGAGCAACATGTATTTATCTACTTTTTCCTCACCAAATTGCATGAGAACTGTGACATGCTTAATAACGTGCAATAACTTCAGGAGGTTTTTCCACTTACCTAAAAAGACCTGGCAAACTATTTAATAAACCAGTCAGAGATTGATACCAGTTATCACACACACACACACACACACACACACACACACACAAAACTATATTGTAATTACTGTAAAACAGACACTTGCATAACTGAGAAATATGCTTTATTGTATTTGACTCTTCTGTGCAGAGAAATTACTGTTGCATATACAGTAGTATTATATATCCTTTGACTTTTCAAGTGAAAAGCATGACTGAATTGAAGAAACAATGCAGAACAGACAAATTCTCAGACAAAATCAGGGAGCTTTGTTTCTGTACTTGATTCTACTGTAATTGTGTCCTGACATTAATGCAGACATTTTACCACAAAACACAATGGCCATAAAGGACCTACAGCACGAATTGAAGCCATTCAAGTCTGTTTAATGAACCTATCAATGAAAAGATGCATTGTATCTGTTTTTCCAAACTGCTTTGCTTCTTATTATAGCAAAAAAGTGCTTTTTGTGCAACAATCATCAAACTGTTACAATATATATGAGCCGAATGTGATAATAAACATACACAGGTCGAGACAGAGCAATGTTGAATGAGTCCCAATAGCTGTCTCAAGACATGAGAAGTCTCCTTTTAAAATAAGTGAAAGCTAGGTAAGTGGCGCCCCCTATCAAGCCAACCAATAAAGTGGCACCAACAAAGGCTGGGGCCTTTTTCTTTGCCACCCTGAATGCAGTGGGCAGCACAGCGGATATGAGGATGTTATTGACGTGTCCAAGCACTCTGCGGAAAGCCGGCCAGTCCAGGACACGTTCATAATACGTCTCCAGGTTGACCCGAGTCCCATTTCCCCAGTACCGACGGGACAGACCCAGGAACTTGAGGCGGTGAAGGGTGACAGCGAGGGAGACGTCAGCAATGCTAAAGAAGTCGCCACAGAGCCAAGCCTGCTGACTGCCCTCCTCTGGAAAGATGATAAGTGACAGGTTAAGAAGCCAGATTTTTAAAAATGCTTGGCATGAAAAAATGGAAATTTATATAGGTTATATAGCTCTATAACTTGAGTTAAGGCCCATTCACACCATGGACGATAACTATAAAGAAAACGATAAAGATATAGTTCTAAAAATCGTTCTCAATATTAAAGAAGAGCAGAGCCACACCACAGCTATAACGATAAAGGCACAGAGAAACAATATTGTTGGAATCACTTTCAGAACGAATTTTTCCAGCTGATGAACGATACAAACATTGACACCCAATCAGAATCCATCCTGCTCTCATGAGCTCAAGAATTTAAAGCGGCAGACGATTGTGCGCTTAGAATAAACAGACGATATCGTTCGCTGGTGTGGACGCTAATATAGTTATCATTCTTGGTGTGAACAGGGCTTTATTGTTGTGGTGTAGACTAAATTAAAAAATTGAAGATGATTTTTAAAACTTATTAAGTTATCATTATCTTTGGTGTGAACAGGCCTTAAACGTTTTAGAGAGATTTGAAATTAATTTTTTTTTTTATAAAACCAGTTATGTTCCCACATCAAACATGGTTTATGTTACTTAATACTTGCGCAATGCACCATAAAAAATAAATTGTAGATAAAATTTACAAATCCAAGGCAACTTTTTAGGTTCTCTCAACTATTGTCTTAAAGGGATAGTTCACACAAAAATGAAAATTCTGTCATTAACTAATCACCCTCATGTCGTTCCAAACCTGTAAGACCTTCGTTCATCTTCGGAAAGCAAATTAAGATATTTCTGATGAAATCCGAGCTTTCTGACACTGCATAAACAGCAATGCAGCTGAAATGTTCCCAGATCCAGAAACGTAGTAAGGACATCAGTAAAACAGTCCATGTGACATCAGTGGTTGAACTGCAATTTTACGAAGCTACAAGAATACTCTTTGTGTGTGAAGAAAACAAAAATAATGACTTTATTCAACAATTCTTCTCCAAATCATGTAATCTGCCATTATGGCGAGTACCCCGATGCATGCGCGTGCGTTCCTCTGCACGTAAACAAGGCACAGCGCATACGTGTTCTACGTCAGCAGCACCACGCGCATGCATTATTTACATGCAGAGGTACTCTCGATAATGGCAGAAGATGTGATTTGGAGGAGAAGAATTGTTGAAAAAAGTTGTTATTGTTTTCTTTGCACACAAAAAGTATTCTCGTAGCTTAACGACTGATCTCACATGGACTATTTTACTGATGTCCTTGCTTCGTTTCTGGGCCTGGGTGAAATGTCCCTTTAATAAGTGACACTACTTTCTTTTGTCAATTTCAATTTGTTCGTTCACTAAATGCAAAATGCCTCATTCAGCTAATATGTTCATCAAGACAACTAATGATTTCTTCTTCAGCAAATTTTTATTTAGTAACAGTTAGGGGTAGGACAGCAGGAATATTAGACTGCTGTCGCTTTAAGAGCTCCCTGGATCCAATATACTGTTACACATGTTTTCTTTCTCAGCTGTTTGCTTTCACTTAAGATTTAAATTTCTATGTTTATGAGGTTACTTGCAAAGACAGGCATTTTGACACATACAAGTGTGTGTATTTAACTGTTCAAGGCCTATAAAGCAGCAAAAATGCACGCGTCTCTCAGACAGAGAAATTAGTTCTCTTTCGCTGCTGATTGCGTTTCAACTGCTTAAAAATCACTTGTTTTTAAACCGCAATGCTTAAAAACACGTGTAAGCGTGTAGATAGAGACGGTAGTCCAAAATCTCTACCAGTTGACAAATTTCTACCAGTTAACCGTGTCTACCGGTATATCGCCCACCTCTAAATGAATTTATTTTTTTGATAGTCGTAATCTTATAGGACACTTTATATGTTAAGTGAACTATGCTATTTTTGTTTGTGAAGGGACAATCATCCTACAAAGTGAAGACAACAAGGATATACTTTTAAATGTTTGAACATGCTTCAGCACTTGACACACAAACCTCAACAATGTAAAAAGATGAGCTCTTTACATACTGTATACAGTACACGAGATGGAACAACAATTAAGCGATTTCTGTTGGTCTGACATGGGATTTTATGTAGTTTCAAGGAAATTTTCTTAGTATTTGAGACTCAAAAGGTTTTGTAAACCTATGTAGTTGCTTCTTTTTTTTTTTTTAGCTTTTACTGTTCAACAACAAATTCTCCCACCTGGTGTCTCCTCAATCCTCCTCTGCAGCTCGGTCTCAACTTGATCCAGAACACTCTCCAGTTCATCCAGGAGTTTCTTCAGGTATTTCATGTTATCGTGATCAAACAATTTACTCTATAGAGAGATTCAAACAAATAGCATTGACATTCAGCAATCACTTTCTTTGCATTGTAAACAAGAATATAATCTAAATTAAGTGCACATACTCGGAGGAATAAAATCAATGAGATCATCCGAGGTCTTGGGTTCTGTGCTACAAAGAGCAGATGCCCAGAAAGGACAATCATATGAATAATTGAAACTGAACACTGCTTGAATGTTTACTTACTTTCAGACGTCTCTGTTTTGCAATATAAGCATCTTTAAGATCGGGATTCTCCGCTGCTAGTTTCTTAAGCTCGGATTCTGTGTTTAAAATCTGTGCTGTAAGACAGAAATCACAGTTAAAGGAATACTTCACCCAAAAATTGTCGGATCATTTACTCACTTCAGCCCATCCAAGATGTAGATGAGTTTGTTTCTTCATTGGAACAGATTTGGAGAAATTTAGCATTACTTGCTCACCAATTGGTCCTCTGCCGTGAATGGGTGCCATCAGAATGAGAGTCTAAACAGCTGATAAAAACATCACAGTAACCCACATGACTCAAGTCTATCAATGTCAGTAGATTTTGTTTTGAGAGGACTATAGGGGATGGACTATTGACTATTGGCCAGAAGCAATGTTTTAAAGTTAAAGTTAAAAAAAACGCCATAATTGTTGATTTGTTTCTTATAAAGATTCAGCTTTTCACTTCATAAGATGTTAATTGATGGACCGGAGTCATGTGGATCACTTGTGGCTTTTTATCAGCTGTTTGGACTCTCATTCTGACGGCACCCATTCACTGCAGACGATCCACTGGCGAGCAAGTGATGTAATGCTAAATTTCTCATCTACAACTTGGATGGCCTCAGGGTGAGTTTATTTTCAATTTTGTTTTGGGTGAACTATTCATTTTATTCACATTATTCACAATAATGGAAGGTTTACAGTATATTAAGTTATTATGCTCAGTCCCCTTCTTACTGCGAATGTGGGTGGTGGCGTAAGCTGGGATGTGGGAGTCTACGGTGATCTCTGGGTGGAGGATGCAGCCATGGGTGTACGCATCCATCTGCAGGGAGTCCAGCAGTTCTCTGTAATGCTGAACTCGATGATAATACGTGCTTCCCTCTTCTGGGATCAGCTTTGGGGTGTGCTCTAATTCAGAGAAGGGCACAAATCACATATACAGTACGCATTATGGCCCAAAAATGTAGCTGCGATCTACATGAGCTGCGCTCCAGGGCAAACTTCTTATTTTGACTCACCCTTCACTGCCTCTCATGTTATCCAAATTTCTGCACAGGCATGCTGAACGTAACATGGTACATGCAAACATAAATGCAACCAAATGAAAAGATGATAACAAATGCACTGAACACAGCAAAAACAGCTCACAAATAAATAAATAAATAAATAAATAAAAACATAAGCCTGCATTTATTAAATGTGTATTCAGGTGCAGGAGTTAATTTGTTTAGTCATACATTTATTGAATGCTCTGATGTATTAAATCACTAAGACAAAACTTGTTTCTTTTTACTTTAAAATGGTAACAGAAATATTCCCAACCATTTATTTTATTTTAATTAAAAATATAATTACTACAGGTCAAAGTAGTAAGTTGTAATATTTAATATTTTTGAAAGGACCATCTTATACCCTCAAGGCTGCATTTATTTGACCAAAAATACAGTAAACACAGTAATATTGTGTCATTTAAAAGACCTGTTTCCTATTTTAATGTATTTTAAAATGTAATTTACATATGTGATTGCAAAACTGAATTTTAGCAGCCATTATGCCAGTCTTCAGTGTCACATGATCCTTCAGAAATCATTCTAATATGCTGATTTGCTGCGCAGTTATTATTAATTATTATTGGTGTTTAAGTCTTAATAATGGTTATTATTATTATCAGTTTTTGCTGCTCAAAATTTTTGTTTAAACCATAATACTGTGATTTTTTTTCAAGATTCTTTAATGAAAAAAGTTCAGCGAACTGTGTTTATTTAAAATAGAAATCTTTTGTAACATTATAAATGTCACGTTTGATCAATTTAATGCATCTTTGTTGAATAAAAGTCTTACTGCAACAAATCAGCATTTTAAAATGATTTTAAGAGATCAAGTGACACTGAAGACTGGAGTAATGACTGTTGAAAATTCAGCTTTGACATCAGATGAATAAATTACATTTTAGAATATACTGAAACAGAAAACAATTATTTTCAATTATAATAATATTTTACAATATTACTGTTTACTGTAATTTTGATAAAGAGCCTTGGTGAGACAATTTCCCAAACTTTAAAAACTCTTAATTATTTCAAACTTTTGACTGGTAGTCTAGAGATATTTGTATATGTAAATACTGTGTTACACATGACATTAACCCCAAATTGTAAGCGTTTACCATCACAGAAGTTCTGCTCCAAATAGTCCATGATTTGTGTGGGGTCACAGATGACATTGTCATTGTGAACCAGCACAGGAACCTCTCCAGTAGGGTTCAGACGCATAAACCAGGGCTCATTGTGTTCACTCAGAGGCAGACTCACATCATACTCCTCACACTGAAGACCTTTCTCAGCTATTGCCAGTCTCACCTATGACAGAAACACAATATACCTTTATTTGGGTGTTTTATTAGAACATTACAGGCTACCAAAGAAAGACTGAGACAGCAGTTATTTTGCACTCGTACTACCATATTGTTTAGGAAAACAACAGCAGGTTATGCTCTTGTTTTACAATTCTACAATACAGTAATTCAGGCGTCTGTGTTATTATGATTACAGTAATTCAACTCAGCCCACACACTTGCATCATTAATAATGTATACTTTACGAATAATTAACATGCATGCTGTCAATCAGCAACTGTTTAATAGAGACAGCCACATGAATAGGAAGCAAGTTTTTTAAAATATGTGAATATCACAATCAAAACAACAGATCAGATGCTGCATCCGCCCTGATGCTCTTAGCCTGCCTACGCCACTAACGTTGAATTATGGGATCGCTTACCTTCTGAGAGCTGAATGACTGAGTCCAATGATACAATATCAGTTTAGACTCTTTGTTTTTTGTTCTCTCGACAGCCTCACCGCTGTCCTGTGACAGTGCATCCTTGATAAGGATTTCCTTCTCATCCTGAGATTCACCGATGTTTTCCACCGCCATTTTATCAGTCATTGGCTGTGTTTCAAAACCTAGTTGCCTTCGACGGCATGTTTGTGCATTTTACGCGAGTGCAGCATTCTTGCGCACCAAACGCGCTTGCAATGTTTATTGAAATCACAGGCGTGTAAACGTGTATTTCACTGTGCCTTGAAACTGGTAGCTACACGGGTCTATGAGTTCCACAAATGCTGTCTAGGTAGTGTGCTCACTAGGTTTTGAGACACGGCCAGTGTGTCGAACGGCGCAGCCTTTAGTGGTGGTACCCAGCTCCTTAAAGGACACACATCCACATTCACAATCAAGAAATGTAATAAAATAAATTAGATATTTATGTTTTGAAGTGAAAATCTAATTCTTACTTTTATAGCGATCTAAAATAAAAACAGTTAACAGCTTTTTTGTATGAATATTTATATAGGCCTATGCATCTTCATAGTTGAAGAGTATAAATCAGAAGCGCACTTTTTAAATGAACCAACAGATGTCTCTGTAGACTATCTTCTCTATCAAATTACATTAAGCCGTTTATCAACTACAAACTGCTATAACATGTTGAGATTTTTATTTTATAAGTAAATAAATACTATATAATTTAGTAAACTATCACCTGCATGTAAAACACATAAACTGACAATTTGATTTAGTAGACCCAAGGTTTGATTATATTGTAGGCCAATATGATTCATCCATCCAAATCACAGAGATTTTACATAACCATAAAGGTATGGCAGCCAACATAACCAAATTGTTGAAAGGAAGGGAAGTATCAGTCACATGTTTTCCTTAAATTTAAAATCTATATTGTATCATGTTATGCTCTTAAAGACCCTCACTGTACAAGACAATATTCAAAACTATTAATATAATTAACTACAATTAGTTGTGTGATTCCAGACATTACAAGAAATCTGTTTGTCAATGAAAAATGTAGTTGAGGGGACAAATTAAAATGAGGAAAAATTTAATTAAGAAGCATGTTATCATGTTGTAGCCTACCTTGTGGCAGTTTGTAGTGTTTTAATTAAGTTAGTTTACTGTAATTTATTATAAAGAAATTATCATTGGAAGTGTTCTGAGGCCCCCTAGTGGCACCCAGGTCCCTGGTCTCATAAAATAAAGAACTTTCTAGAAAAAAAGTAGATGTTCTAGTTGGCAGGCAAAGTTGTCTGAGTGGAGATTTTAACAAACTCAGGGCTACGTCTACATTTCTACTCTTATATACTTTTATCACAGCTAATGCATCCTTTTCAACAATCTGTCCATTACATTATGGCCTATAAACAATCTGACCCTTTTTTAATTCAATGCCACAAGAACAAAATCTATTACATCGTCACAGTTTTAACAACTAGATACCAAAAAAAAAAAAAAACCACCCACAGAAAAAAACAGTGGTTTTAAAACATTACGTTTTCCATGCTTCTTTGTTTTTAGCTTATTCTAAAAGGTTTATTTAAGTCATTTATAAAATGTAAAAAAGCTTGCAAAAAGCCTTACTTAAATTAGCCAACTTAAATTGCTAGTAAATTTCACAAATAATTACAAAGAGAAATGGCAAGTAACGCACTGAATTAAAAGAAGTTGTTACTTGTTTTTATAGGCCTATAGCCTAATGGAATTTTAAATATATGTATTTGGAATTTTCCTAATAAATACATAATTAATGCCCTAAAGCACAGCAAATACACAATTTTCTATCATACATCCCAGGTTCATGTTAATATTTCCAAATCCTCCTTGAATAAACAGAAGGATTAAAAAATGCAAAATGTAAACATTTTTCAGTCCACAAAATTCACAGGTATATGACATTCTTTGCAGTATTTTGTACATCTTTCACTTTATTATTTATATCAAATTTGTTTAGCAATTTCCTTATTTTTTAACCAAATAAAGAAGACCAAAAATTCCTGCTCCAGGAAAAACAACAAAAGAGCATTTCTTACAACCTCTGAACCTGCGCCCTGTCATTTAGCCCAGTGAGGGTGAAGTGGGCGGGGCCGTGATGATGACGCGGAGGATTGGCAGCGTCTCTCGCTGCCGCGCCGCGGTTTCGTTGTGTCTGCTCTGCGCAGCGCCCGCGAGTGGAGGGAGTCGGTGAAACGCAGCGGCGGTTCCAGCGTGTGCGGCTTCGGTAACGATGCACTAAACCTGCCTCTTCATTCATACTCTCACAACCCAAGCAGAAATACCAAACAACAGCATCTGCATTGTGATTATTTCTCCTCGGTTTAATCGTTGCTGCTGAACTCGGCTTAGAAAAGAAGGTTTAATGAAAGAGAAAGACAAGAAGAAGCGCACGGCAACGTTACGACTGTTTTTATTTTCATCCCATTCTGAATGACGGGCGGACGGTTCGACTTCGACGATGGAGGCACTTACTGTGGCGGATGGGAGGACGGGAAAGCCCACGGACACGGCATCTGCACGGGACCCAAGGGTCAAGGCGAGTACGCCGGGTCCTGGTCCCACGGTTTTGAGATAGTGGGGGTCTACACCTGGCCCAGCGGGAATACGTACCAGGGCTACTGGTCGCAGGGGAAACGCCACGGGCTGGGTGTCGAGACCAAGGGGAAATGGGTTTATCGTGGGGAGTGGAGTCACGGGTTCAAGGGTCGCTATGGAGTTCGGCAGAGCACCAATACACCTGCTAGATACGATGGGACGTGGAGTAATGGTCATTCATTCAGGAATCAGGCTGCACTGATCAATGTGTGTTTAGCACTGCAGATTCAGTAAAGGTCTTCCAACTGAATCCTAGGATGAAATTCCATAAGAATCAAATTTTGAGAATCTTTAACATAATAGAACATCATGAAAAAGAACTGATTCAAGGTTCCTGATTCTATTTATGTTTTTGTCAACTGTCAGGCCACAAGTCATTGCGATTTTGTTTCAAAGTACATTGAAGAAATGCTGTTGACATGAGGATGATTTTTTTTTTTTTTAAACATAAGTGCACAACATATAATATACACATGATATAATTCTACCAAGATTGTTCATTTAACTTGTGCCACAGTTTACACCGTTTGACCGCATTTCATTGCATTGCAATGTGACATCCAACATTTACCTAACGTTTTGCATTTTCGGAGCCTACATTAGTTTCCAAATTAGTTTTGGGCTCTGTGTCATTTGTGTCAGTGATTTTAGATTAGGCCGACTCTAATGAACACTGTGAACATAAAACACATTTGTCATGCATCACTGACAGGGCAAGATATTTTAATTATCCAATTTTCATTAGTTACACTCCTACGGTTCATGAGTTATGAGTTGTTAACTAACATTAATTGATATTTGATATGCTAATGTGCCTAAAGTGCATGCTTTTTATCATTAATATTACCAGCAAGGTGTGAAACTTCTTGCACTGTTTGCTTACTTGATCTACATGAATTTAATGTTCCTTTCTGTTTCACAAGGCACATATCAAGGCCAGTGGATGGGGGGCATGAGGCATGGCTACGGTGTGCGACAGAGCGTGCCTTATGGAATGGCCACCATTATCCGCTCTCCGCTTCGCACCTCCCTGGCCTCCCTAAGAAGTGTGCAAAGCAACGGCGCCGTTCTGCAGGACGTGGTACCCGACACGCCAGTTGGAAGCCGTGGTGGTTTCGTGCTGAATTTTCACAGCGACACCGAAGTCGTCACCGGAAAGAAGAAGGGCCTGTTCCGCCGCGGGTCCCTCTTCGGCAGCCTCCGCCAGCTACGTAAATCTGACTCCAAAACGTCCATCTCTAGCAAACGGAGCTCGGCGCGTAGCGACGCCGCCATGAGCCGCATCAGCTCCAGCGACGCCAACTCCACCATCAGCTATGGGGACGGAGAGGTGCCCGATGAGTACACCCCCATGGAGGACCATGTGGACGCCACCACCACAGAGTCCTACATGGGTGAGTGGAAGAACGACAAACGCAATGGGTTTGGAGTCAGTGAGCGATCCAATGGGCTGAAGTACGAAGGGGAATGGATGAACAACAAGAGGCATGGATACGGATGCACAATATTCCCAGATGGAACCAAAGAGGAGGGGAAGTATAAAAATAACGTGTTGGTGCGTGGGATAAGGAAGCAGCTTATTCCTCTTAAAAACCATAAAACTAAAGAAAAAGTGGACAGGGCCGTGGAGGGGGCTCGAAGGGCGGCAGCAATCGCCAGGACTAAAGTGGAAATAGCAGTTTCAAGGTAGGGCACCTACTTTGCTGAAAATCCTTTTGTAAAGCCAAAAATGAAAATTCTGGCATCATTTATAAATTCTGTTGTGGTTCCATCAGAACTCCTATGACTTTCATCTTCAGTGGAATGTGAAAGGAGAAACGTTGAAGAATGTAATAGCCACTCTTTTTCAGATAATTAAAGTGAATGGGGATCTGAGCTCTTGAGCTCCAGAATGACAAAATAGTAGATATTCCAAGTCTTCTGAAGCCATAAAGTGGTTTTTGTGTAAAAAAAAATTTCCCTCCACTGCAGTTTTTGCCTAAAATTAAAATTATTCAAATATTTTTCGTTAATTTAAATAAAGCTTACATTTTATATATATATATATATATATATATATATATATATATATATATATATATATATATATATTCAATTAAAAAAAGTTAGTCACACAAAGCTATCATTGGTATATAGCATAGTTTTATTGACTGCTTTTATGATACTTTACTGGTGCGTTTTTTTTTGTCATTTTGGAGCACAACAGCATGGATCCCCATTATCCCTCCTTTTGTAGTCCAGGTAAAAAAGTCAAATGTGTGTTGGAATGAAATGAAGGTGAGTAAATGATGACAGACATTATAACAAGAATATATGATTGTCACAACTGTAGAATCATCACAATCTAGTAATATATCATGTCAGTCATGACAGGTTGACTTGAAACTGTTGTGATCAAGTGCACCAGCCACATCAAGGCTTCTGTAACATTCCCAGGATTGTTACTGCTTGTACTGTTAAGCTGTCATGTCTGCATGGTTCCGACTTATGGCGTATTTATTTAGATGTTGTTCATTAACCATATGTCATAGACTTATTTTAAGATGTTGCTTCACACACCAACAATGTTCAGCAAAGCTCAAGTGTTTTTAACAGATATCCTTTGTTCAAGCTTCTCAAATGGTTAGGAAGTCTGAGTTTTGAGGCTGTGCAAGAAACCTTTTTGAGGATTGGTGTCTATTATTTGTCCATAGCTCAGATGCGCAGGGAGCAGTCATGGGGTCATGCATCTCATGTACACTATTGTGATATCTGTTCTCTTGCCAAGAGCCATACTAGACAGACATTTTAATGGATGTGTTGTGTAAACCACTTATTCAAGGCACACAAATTCATAACATCCTAAACAGGTCTTGGGAAACTCATGCTCCTTCCACTGATCAACTAAACAGGTACTTGGTCGAACATCTTAAATCTTCTTCAGCCTTCAGTAGACAACATTCCAGTGTAAGTTATGTGTGAATGTATACACACACACACTGTATGAACATACTGTAACCATTTTCCATTAGTGAGTCAATGAAGGATTATCCAAGTCAGTTATTCTTACAAATAACATTTTAAAATAGTGAAAGCTGTCCTTGAACCCACTGGATTTTTGCTACCCTTGGTTCACAAATTAGTGGGCTTTTGCAAAACTTCTTAATGGGCTATAATTAGTCATTTTAAAACGTGTTTTTCAATTAAACACTAGAAATAAGAGGATCCATGAGAAACAACATTGAATAAAATATTAAGACTTGTCATGAGTTGTATCTTAAATGTAAGTGTATTTTGTGTTACTGCACTGGCACATTTTTTCAGCTTGTTTAGATTTTTTAAAAAGGGGGAAAATTTGCCAGTGCAGTAAAACAAAATATATTATGCAGTTTTGCTTTTGAAGTAAATTAATTTAAATATTTTTGGATATTTTAACTGGAAAATTAGACAAAAAATACTGCAGTATGTCCAGCTCAAGTGATCAGATCAGTGAAATTAATGGATTTTTATGTATACTACCATTAGAGTTTGGGGTCAGTAAGTTTTTTTTTTTTTAGTTTTTTTTTAAGAAATTAATACTTGTATTCAGCAAGGATGGATTAATTTGATCAAAAATTACTATAAAGACACACGTAGAAGATTTCTATTCTGAATGAATGCTGTTCTTAAATAATAAATCAATGCTGTTCTCTATTTCAAATAAATAAATAAAATAAATATTATTATTTATTATTTATTTATAATAAATAAAATAAATGTTTTTTGATCACCACATCAGCATATTAGAATGGTTTCTGAATGATCATGTGACACTGAAGAGTGCTGAAAATTCAGCTTAACCATCACAGGAATAAATTACATTTTAAAATATATTAAAATAATTATATATATTATATGAAGGAAAAAAATATATATATGTAGTTTTTCATGTAATATATAATATATATAATTATATATAAATTGAAAAATATATATTATAATATATAAAATTAAAATAAATTGTTATATTTCACAATTTTAGCATTTTTACTATAATGCCATCATGGGAATAATTTATAGTTTAAAATATATGAAAGTAATATATACAGTGGGTACAGAAAGTATTCAGACCCCCTTAAATTTTTTCAATTTTTTTATGTTGCAGCCTGATACTACAATTGTTTAAATTCTTTTTTTTTCTCATTAATCTACATGCCGTACCTCATAATGACAAAGTGAAAACAGAATTTTAACAATTTCTGTAAATTTATTAAAAAGAAAAAACTGAAATATCACATTTACATAAGTATTCAGACCCTTTACTCCGTACTTAGTTGAAGCACCTTTGGCATTAATTACAGCTTCAAGTCTTTTTGGGTATGATGCAACAAGCTTTGCACACCTGGATTGGGGGAGTTTCTGCCATTCTTCTTTGCAAATTCTCTCAAGTCACATTGTGTTAGATGGGCACCTCATCGGTGGACAGCCATTTTCAGGTCTCTCCAGTGATGTTTGATAGGGTTCAAGTCAGGGCTCTGGCTGGGCTACTCTAGGACATTCACAGAGTTGTCCCTAAGGCACTCCTGTGTTGCCTTGGCTGTGTGCTTAGGGTCACTGTCATGTTGGAAGGTGAACCTTCTGCCCAGTCTGAGGTCCTGAGCGCTGTGGAACAGGTTTTCATTGAGGATATCTTTGTACTTTGCTCCATTCAGCTTTCCCGCAACCCTGATCAGTCTCCCAGTCCCTGCCTCTGAAAAACAGCCCCACAGCATAAGGTTGCTTCCAGCACACTTTACTTTTGGGATGGTACTCTGCAGATTATGAGCAGAGCTGGTTTCCTTCAAACATGATGCTTAGAATTGAGGTTCATCAAACCAGAGAATCTTGTTTCTCAGAGTCTGAGGGTCCTTTAGGTGCTTTTTTGCAAATTCCATGTGTGTTTTCATGTGTCTTCACTGAGGAGAGGATTGAGTTTGGCCACACCGCCATAAAGCCCAGATCGGAGGAGTGTTACAGTGATGTTTGTCCTTCTGTAGGTTTCTCCCATCTGCATATACGATCATGGAGCTCAACTAGAGTGACCATCAGGTTCTTGGTCACCAGTCTAGACAAGGCCGTTCTCCATTAATTGTTCAGTTTGGCTGGGCGACCAGCTCTTGGTAGAGTCCTGGTCATGCCAAACTTCTTCATTTGAGAATTATGGAAGCCACTGTGCTCTTGGGATCCTTCAGTGCAGCAGAAATGTTTTTGTAGCCTTGCCCAGATCTGTGCCTTGATACAATCCTGTCTCTGAGCTCTGCAAGCAGTTCCTTTGACCTCATGGCTTGGTTTTCGCTCTGATATGCATTGTCAGCTGTAAGGTCTTTTATAGAGAGGTGTCTTTCCAAATCATGTCCAATCAATTTAATTTACCACAGGTGGACTCCAATCAAGGTGTAGAAACATCTCAGCATGATCAAGAGAAATGCGAGGCACCTGAGCTAAATTTCAAGTTTTGTTGCAAAGGGTCTGAATACTTACGTAAATGGGATATTTCAGTTTTTTGCTTTTAATACATTTATTATTATCATTTCTAAATTCCTGTTTTCACTTTGTCATTATGAGCTACGGAGTATAGATTAATGAGAAAAAAAATGAATTTAAACAATTGCAGTATCAGGCTGCAACATAAAAAAATTGAAAAAATTTAAGGGGGTCTGAATACTTTCCGTACCCACTGTACATACATGCATACATACATACATGTATGTATGTATGTATGTATATGTGTATGTGTGTTTGTGTGTGTGTGTGTGTATAAAACATTATAATATATAAAAATAAATTGTAATATTTCACAATCTTAACATTTTTACCATAAAGTATTTATCAAACAAATACCGCCTTAGTTGACAAATGAAGTGTCTTTTCTAAAGACATTAAAAATCTTACTTACTCCAAACTTTTGAATGGTAGTGTAGATCATTTCCATCTTTCCAGTTAGAATGTGACATTTTAATGACGTTTTTTCAGCTTGGGACTGAACCTGTATGTAACCTTTAACCCTTTTAACCCTCAACATTTCAGCCCTGATATATATTCATTTTTATGGGTCCAAGACCACCAATAGGAATAAATGACTGTTGGTATGTGTATATGTGCACGTCTGCCTCATGTATGTGTTTCAGCGGTCAGATGACCTCATGTTAGTGATCAGCCAATCAATAAATAAATAACATGATGCAGAATATAGGCAGCATTTCTGCTACTAGTGTTCAGAGGGGTCATACCGGTTAACAGTTGGTTTGAGAGCCACTTTCAGGCTATTTACAGTTTCTGTATTTATTTTAATATCGAATAAGCCACATAGCTCGTACTGGACACCATTAGCTGAGTATCTGGCATTTGTCCCTCTCAGGAGTGGCCTGTCTTCTGTGGTTACCTCTCCCTCGGTGAGCAGTGGGTCAGGGTTACAAGACTTACGCTCCAGGGTCATTACCAGTGCTATGAAATTAAAGTAAAGCCATTTTACTATGCATTACTTGCATTCAGTTACAGCTGAGCAAGAGTCTTGGCTGGCTAGCAGTACTTTAAAGATTGATATAGTAATACTCCTCACTATCTTCACTCCACCCTAGAGTATATTCCCTTCAAAGGGTCGTAAATATAATCCCACAGGCCCCCCCTTTCCTTCAGGGGCAGGGCTCTTGCTGCGGTCAACAGAATCTGCTGTTTTAGGAGGTAGTGTGAAAGGTTAACTGGCGTACTTGGCCTCACTGTGAAAGGAAACGCGATAGATTCAGTGTCGGGACAACTACAGAATATAACAGGTTCACTTCAGGTGCTAGCAAAGAAAATCATGGAAGAGAGTGAGCTTGAACTTAGTTTGGACGTAATATTAGGTTAAATCTCTTATTAACGGAGAAATGAATGGCATTTCCTTGTTATCACTTTAGTAGTTTTAATGCATTAATTATGCCTTGTCATGCACATTATAATGCATTGTACAATCTCATGAATAACTGTAACCACAGTTAATACATTATAACCCTTATCAATGCATTGTTAAACTATGCATTTTAAATTAGGTTATAAATATTTACAAGAATAATTATAATGCATTATACCTTTTATTAACCCTTTATAATGCATTATACATAAAGGCTTACCAGAAAGATATAATTGCATATGAAGAGTTCAGATGCAAAGCCTCTAAGTGCCATCTGAAATTTTCATCTAAAATGAGCATTTTTATCAAGCTCTTATGTTTAGGTTCAGTAATTTTACTCTAATGGCAATATATAGGTCCTTTTCTATGCAATTAAAGAGAAATAGCTGAACATAAATAGGAGTCTGATTAAAAATGCTTATTTTAGAAGAAAATTTCAGATGGCACTTAGAGGCTTTTGCATTTGAACTCTTCATAAATACACATGAAGAAAATGAAGACACATTTTGGTGTATTATATTTTCATTACTGTAATACAATGTTTTATATTTACAGTACAAATATATATTTATTTAGCTTTATATTATTTATTTAGCTTCATATTCATATTATATTTATAAATTAAAGGTAGGTCAACACATACCACCATGATAAATTAATACTTTACAATTTAAATAATGTATATTTTTCATTTAGGAGAATTAAGGAAGAAAGTCTTGAAAATGAAGTCAATTAAAAAAAATAAAGATGCTAAAATTAGTTTCATTTTCTTTAAGAAGAATAACATTTCTTGTTTTTTGTTTTGGTTTTGACATAAAATATTACCTTAGTAGGGCCCTATGAAATTTGTTTTATTTTTTTCCCAAATTCTGTTTTATTTTTTTTCCAAATTCAGTTTTTTCTGTTTTAATTTTTCTGGATTCTGTTTTTTTTTTTTTTTTTTTAACTTTTTTTTTTCTTGACCTTTTGACTATTAAATGTAATTTTATTAATCAAAAGCATGTCTAATTAACTGAAATCATGAAATTTACTTTTAACAGCAATTTATTAAAAGTTTAACAAAAATTACATCTTCAAGGCTCTATGAAATATGTTTTATTTTTTTCTCAAATTCAGTTTTATTTTTACCAAATTCTGTTTTCCATTAGTTTTCTGGATTCCATTTTAATGGTTTCATTAAATTTTAATAATCAAAAGCATCTCTAAATAATTGATTTTATTAAAAAAAATATTATTATTATTTTTTTAATTATTTTATTATTAATTAATTTATTTATATATATATATATATATATATATATATATATATATATATACATAATTTTTATTATTTATTTTTTTTTAAATACTGTGTTCTGTGTTTACATTTTTCTGGTAATATTCCTTGAAAATACTACTTTAATATTGTTTTCTGAGTAGCACTATCATTACATTTGGCAATATATTTCTGTCACAGTTTCTTCAAGTTAAAGGTGTGGTTGACTGCTTTTTTTTCTAGGCTTGACTGTGTTTATGGGGTGCAGTCAAACATATGTTCATGCTTAGTTTTTTGAAAAACGCATTATTTTTCACATAATTTACCTCTATTCCACACCTCTCTGTCCCTTCTCTGTTAAATGCCCAGATTATTTCCTGGTTTTATGAAGCCCCTCCCTCAGAAATACGTGATGGGCTTCTGATTGGTTAGCTGGTCCAGTGTGTTGTGATTGGCTAAACCGCCTCTACTGCGCGTCTGAACGTCCCACCCTTCAGCTCAGCGGCATGTGCTCCAGTTGTATTGTAAACAATGGCGTCATCTATATTGCTTATCAATTTGAGCCCAAATGAGACGCAGAGGATATTAGTGAAGAGGATCGTACAGAACCTGTGCAAGCACGGCTTTTAATGGTTTTTTTTGGTTCATACTTTTAGATACGCTGTTATTTGTAAGTGCTACTGCTTCTGATAGCTTTTAATATACGGTTTTATCCTGATTTAAGCTTTAATACAGCACAGCAACCGCACGCGCGTCCATGTATAACGCTTCTCATAGCTATGTGAAAATAAGTGTATAATTGGAACAGTTTGTTGGAGCTGATCTGACGATCTGAATGAGAGAGAGAGAGAGCGAGAGAGAGCTGGAGAGAGAGAGATGCAGTATTAAGAACAGCTGCTTTAATGATTTTGAAACTTGTGAATCCATTAGAATCAATAGAAGACAGAATCGCCATTCATATATGAATAGATTTTTACGTGCACCCCTAGTTTTCTCTTCCTCTTCTCTAAAGCAGCGTAGCATGGCCTCGCCCCTTTGCTGCATGTTCCCGGGGGCGGGGTTTATCTGGGTCCGTGACGTATCTGACCCGGGAAGTAACTCGTTGTAGTCCCTTACCTGTCGTTTTTGTAGGCATTAAACTGCCAGAATTTTAAAAGACGATATCTCCGTTTGCATTGAACTTTCAGCTTCGTAACTATTCAGATATTGTTTATGCTCAAACAGCAACATTACACACTAACTAACGTTAAAAAAGTGAAATCGCAATCAAACACCCCTTTAAACCCAACTTTTATTTTGACAGGTTGCTGTGAAGACCTTTAGTTTTTCTCACAAGAAACAGTAAAATGCTCATGAAATGACTCTCAGAGCAGTTCTAGAGATTATGTTCATGTACTCCTATATTGAACCGGCAGAGGCTGAAAACACCGTCTGCGCCATTCATTCACACACAGACACGCAGAACATGCAGGATTCATATTCAAATAGTATTTTTGCTGATTAATATTCACAGACACTAGTCCATATCAAATTTTGATTTAAGCATACTGACCTATTTTTGACTTATTCATCCAAAAGTTTGCAAATTCCATTACATTCCGCATTATACAATAAATTCCATTTTTTTGACTGGATTCTGTCATTCCATATCAGGGCTCGACAATAAGGACTGCCCGATGGCCCGGGGCCAGCGTGAAGGACGCTAGGGACAGTAGACGGATTTGTCACTGGCCCGATTGGGCCACTGCTGCGTCGACACCAAAGTTTATCTTTTGAATGTTTTTTTTAAGCCTTGTTAATTTAAAAGTTTAAGCGATTAAAAAGCAGTCGGGCGCTAAAGACAACTGCATTCACTACTCGCGCACTGTGTTCTGTGTGAACAGCGCACGCACAGACAGCCGCGTCTCTGACACGCCCGAGCCGCCTGAATGGATAAATAAATACAGAAGTAGCCTATGTCAAAATACCCGTTTTGCCAAGTAACTTTGTAGATTTAACAATGATTAATCTGTATTTAATTTATACAGTGGAGTACAGATGCACCGATCGACCGGACATTTTTGTTTTATTTCAGACTTCTGTTCCGTGCTTACTCACAAACTGCACTCCAATCAATTTCCAAAATGCCATTTGTGTGGAAATATTACGTTATTATTATAATTAGTTTGTAAACGGCCACTAAGAGAGGTCAGAGACGTTGAAGACGGACGCAAAGAGGAGAAAATAGCCTACTGTAGCATGCAGAACAAGATCACTGTTCACCATGCACGAAATATAGGAAGAAAATCCAAATATTGAATTTTATATGAATGTGTTTCTGAGGGGAATTGGTTGTTTTCAGAAAAGATTACATAGTGTTTTCTTTTCATCTTGCCTCTGTATGCATTTAAATGACTGTTAATACGCGCGCAGCGCTGCTGTGTTTAACAGTGGTAACCAAGGAAAAGCTGTATTATTGCTGTTAAGCGCCACCTGCTGTCAGAGAGTGAAATTGGGCGCCTCACTCAGCCCGTCTGCTGCTCTGTTTCATGTTTTACAGTATAACTGCCAAAAAGTTAGTTCAAGACCATTCTGTTTTTATGGATTTTAGAAACATAATTAATGAAATCAAGATTGCATGTTTAGGCTGAATTAATTATGACATTATAACAGAAGAAGCTATAACATCAAATGCTAGAAAAAGAAAGGCAGACAAAGAAGAGGCAAAAATGTTATTTGAAAGGGATTTTTTTCAACTGCCTCATCATCAAAACACAACCAGTAAAATGTTTAATTTTCATCTTAAACAGAATTTACATTTAATGAAGTAAGGTCTGTAATTGAACATGAAACCATTTAATTGTTGTTCAATGTTCTTTATAATGTTGAATACATTATTTTGTGTATGTGGTTTTTGCTGTGGTATCAAAATTGAAATTGAGAATTGTAAAATTTAATTGGCATCTAAAATATTGGTGTCATATAAGCTTATTTATTGGAATACAAGATAAAATAGATCAAAAACGATGATAACAGTAACTATTTTATTTTTTTGTGGCAGGGCCAGTGAAAATGTTGGCAGGGCAAGTAGAAATTTGAACCACTTAGAAAAAATCCTTAACATTGATCCCTGCATATGCTTTTCCACATCACGGAAATCATAAGGCCCTAGCTTAGCAATGATTTGAAAAATGTGAGGGCCTTATTAAGGCATGAATATTTATTAACTCTCAAAAAATTTGGGTGGCACCAACATATTAATTCATAAATTTCTAAATGTGGCAGAATCATGAACAAACCCCTCCTCCCCCATTTATAATGACAGCTTTGCCCCTGGTTATGCTAGTGATTATGAATGAGACTGAGAGAGGTAAAAGAGCCCTTCAATTTTTCCTCCCACCTTTTCTCACCCTCTTCACACTCAGCTCCATTTGATATTAGTCATTCACCATAAAAAGGAGGGGAGTAGAGGAGTGTTTAATTGTTCAGTCAACCTACAGCCCTGTGCTCTCTCTCTCTCTCTCTCTCTCTCTCTCTCTCTTATGCTCACTGGTGTGTCAGCAGCCCAGAACTCAGGCTGACTAAATAAGGCAAGGATGGAGTCAACTTATCAGCTCTGGACAGAAATACATAAGCCAGTAGCAGTTGATACAGTAGCCCATCACTGCCTGGCTGTCATCTGCCCTACGTGCCAATAGACTTCACAAATGTTTATCGTCAGTCGCAACAATGACTTCATCTGCATTTGCAAGCCCACATGCAAGCACACAGATATAAACACAGTGACACACACACGTTTTGAGCCAATTAGTTAGGGAAGGAAAGAGCAAAGGCTAACAGTCATTCTGATCTTATACATACATACAAATATGTGTGTGTGTGTGTGTATACATATACATATGTATACATATACATACATACATATATACATATTTATATATACATCATTTTTTTAAAAAAAATTTATTTCCATTTTTCAAGCTTTTTTTATTTAATGTTTTATTAATATCGGTTCTAAAGATTACTTGGTCACCCAACAATATCAGAAAACTATTATGTTTTCTATTATGTGTGGGAAATTAACTTACTTATTATATGCTTGCATAAATACTTGCATAACTTTTTAACTAGTTTACAGGTGAAAATTAATGTTCAACAATTAAGATCACAAAGCAACATTGCATGAATATAATAAAACAATAATGGTAATTTTCATTATTATTTCTAAAACATATATATTATCTTTTTTGTTTGCTATTTTGGTAACACTTTAGAATAGGGAACACTTATTCACTATTAACCACGACTTTTCCCTCAAGAAATTCCTAATTTGCTGCTAATTAATAGTTAGTAAGGTATTTGTTAAGTTTAGGTATTGGGTAGGATTAGGGAGGTAGAATAAGGTCATGTAGAATAAGGCATTAATATGTGCTTAACTACTACTAATAAATGGTTAATATTCTAGTAATATACATTCTAATAAGCAACTAGTTAAGAGACCCTAAAATAAAGTGTTACCGCAATTTTTTTATTGTTTTACAATTGTGTCAAAAAAGCGAATATAAATAAATTTTAAAAAAAATCATTTCTTAATATCGGTTATCATATCATACCATATCACATTACTAGAGTTTAAAAATGTATGGTTTAAAAAAAAAATCTGTGTTTTTAAAAGAAGTATCTTGTTCTTACCTATGATGCATTTATTTGATCAAGAATACAGTAAAAACAGAAATATTGTAAAATATTATTACAACATAAAATAGCTGTTTTCTATTTTAATATATTTCAAAATGTAATTTATTCCTTTGATGGAAAAGCATCATTACTCCAGTCTTCAGTGTCACATGATCTTTCAGAAATCATTTTAATATACTTATTTGCTGCACAAGAAACATTTCTTATTATTATCAATGTTGAAAACAGTTTGGCTGCTAATATTAAGGTTTTGTGGAAAAAATATATATATTTGATCAAAATTCAGTAAAAATTGTAATATTCTGAAATATTATTACAATTTAAAATAAGCGTTTATTAAGAACAGCATTTATTTGATTGATTGACTTATTTATTAAGCATTGTTTAATTTCTTTTCTGTCACTTTTGATCAGTTTAATACATCCTTACAGAATAAAATAATTTCTTTAAAAAAAAATTGACCCCACATTTTTGAACAGTAGTGTATGTAAAAAAAAAAAATGAAAATTCAGAAAATGGAATAATAAAATGAATGTATTATTATTATGAATGATTATTATAATGTATTGTCATACATTAGGATTCTTTGATGAAAAAAAGTCCGAAAGAACAGCAGTTATATGAAATAGAAATCTCTTGTAATTATAAATGTCTTCCTGTCACTTTTTAACAAGTGTCCTGAATAAAAGTTTTAATTTGTATTAGAAATAAAAACAATATTGGTCAATCTCTCCAAACAAACAGTCAGTCTAAGAAATAAATATTATATGAGCCAGTGTTCCAACAGTTGAATATAATATGTAATTAGAGCATTCATTTTAGGGTGTGCTTTCAGAGAAGGCACAGAACCATCTCTGAAAGCACACTGTGTTTTACAGTGTGTGAAAAATCCACTTGCAGGAAAGAACAAACTCTGATTGGTTCAAGAAGCTGTTTGTTACCTGAGCCACCCAATCCCTCTCATCTGTGTATCGCTGTGGCCGAAATGCAGCGAGGGATTACTTCATGTTGACAGGTTATGAGTGAAGAGCCTTTCCACATCCAGCTCAACGCGGGCCCACGTGAGAGCCACCGTACCCTCCAGCACAGCGCACAGACCCCTAAAATTAAACATGCTGATGCCGAACTCCAGACAAGTCCCCTGACTAGAGCTTAATATGAGCAACACATAAAAAGACCGATAGACGCAGCCATCGTATTTTTAATGAATGTGTTCTGGAATGAGGACACATCAATTAAAGCTGTGGTGAAAATGGAAAGCATGCTCAATCACATCTCAGTTTCACTCCGAATGCTGCCATAATTAGTTTGTACAGTTGCGAAGTCCATTACTGGATAAGTAGAATGACAGTTCTGATTTAATTAAGGCAAGCGAAATGTGATTTTTGAAACACTTGCATAATTTATGTTAATATCTAATGATGCACAGCTGTAGTGATTGATATTAGCAATTGCGTTTAAAGCCAAGATTAGTGTATCACTGTCAGGCAAAACATCTGCCAGCTTTGTCATGCGGCCTCACCCTCCCTTTCGGACCATCACACGGTATTAATAACAGAAAGATCTCTGTGTACAGTAAATATTAGGAACGGCATGGCATTGGCACGTAAAACTGCTCTGATCCGCACCTCTGGTCAGACCAACCCTGTGTTGAAGAGCCTTCACAATCTCTGGCTGTTCACTAATCACAATGTATCTCTCTTCAGTTCCCAGTGCTGTATCTCTGGCCTTTGTTCAATGCCACTACCATTTCCTAAGCTCATTACATCATTCAGAAGATTTTAAATCCTATGCGCTTATCAGAGCTTATGGAAGTCTATATGACCCAATATGGATATAAGAATCGGTATGGTGCCACACTGCAAAAAATCATTTTCTTTCTTCTTACATCGCTGTAAAACTATGTAATATACTTAAAATGAGACATAAATGATAAAACGTTTTTAAATATGAGTTATACTTCTATTTAAATATATTTATAATGTATTTATGGTGTTAAGGTAACACTTTAGTATAGGGACCAGTTCTCAGTTGCTTATTAGCATGCCTATTATTAACATATTGGCTGTTTATTAGTTCTTAAAAAGCACATATTCTGCATGACATTATTCTACATCCCTATCCTACCCAATACCCAAACTTAACAACTACCTTACTAACTATTAATATGCAGCAAATTAGGAGTTTATTAAGGCAAATGTTGTAGTTAATGGTTTGTTAATGACGAGAATTGGACCTTGAAATTAAGTGTGATCACAAATAAAAATCAAGATGATAATTTTTGCTTTATGATACATTTTGATTTAATGTAAATGTTTCTTTTTGACTACCATTCAAAAGTTTGTGGTTGGTAAGATTTTTCAGTGATTTTGAAAGTAGGCTGCATTTATTTTATTCAAATTTAGTAAAAATTGTAATATTGTGAAATATTATTACAGTTTAAAAGAAATCTTTTCTTTTTTAATGTAGTTTACAATGTAATTTATTCCTGTTATGGCAAAACAGATTTTTCAGCAGCCATTACTTCAGTCTTATGAGTCACATGATGCTACAAAAACCATATTAATATGCTGATTTGGTGCTCAAAAAGCATTTCTTATTATTGTCAATGTTGAAAACAGTTGTGCTGCTTAATATTTAGAAGTCTTCATTTAAAAAAAAAAAAAAATTGAACAGTAGTGTATGGTGAAAAAAGAAAAAAAAAATTGTACAGTGCAAATAGAATAAAAATGAAAGTATTATTATTATTATTATATCAATACTGCACAAGTAAACAATATAATAGTATTAGGACCTAATATTAATAGTATTAAGACCGTCCTGTTCCCCTTTCCCCTAGATTGTAATGAAAGATGTGCAATGGAGTTGTCCGTTAGGGCCATATGGATTTGTTTGAACGTGAATCAAAGCGGTGAAGTGGAAGACGTGCCCACTTCACCTGCTTGTATCGACCGCACGCTCGTGAATGGAAGGAGAGGAAGCAGAGAGCAGGAAACAGTTTTGCCCTAATTAAAATTACAGCTGGAGCTCAATGCAGTCAGTTGCCAGGCGATGTGACCTTTCCTCTAATGCTGTACAAGAGACATCCAGTTTCACAACGACGTGCATGATTGTGTGTGTTTAAGCTCCCAAAGCTTTCACTTGAATGCACGACATGTAATATCCCACCCTGCTGGAAGATGCGTGTTTGTATACGGCAGTGTTAAGTGAGTATATGTGCTCCTGTATGCGTGCCATAGCCGTAAAGTCTTTATTCCGCTTGGTTTGTAAAGCTCTTGCTATTTGTTAACACAGGGCCAGATGATGTGTAGAAGCACCTGCCAGAGTGCTGTAGCGTTGCCATGGAAATTGCATCCTGTCAGCCATGCACTGCTTTTTCTGCAGTAGAAGTGTTACTGTGAGGGAGGCAGATGGTTCGCTCCTACTTCCTGTTTATTTGTTTATTTCATTAATTTAATGAAGAGCAAAAATTAGAAAGCGATAGCAGCGTGACTACTGTGTACTGATCACAAGATCAGGATGCAGATCTCGCTGAACGGATGCAAAGATCGCAAGCAAACATGGCAGATATAAATAAGGTTCACTAATGGATGGACAAGTGGACATATTTGATAATCAGGGATATATTCTCAACCTTAAAGATGCCATGAAATTAAAATGAAGGTTTTAGTTCATATCTATTAGTTAGGGGTGGGCGATATGGCAAAAATATCATGATTCACGATCTTATCACAATTCTTTGTCATGTTGGTTTTACTATTTTGCAAGCTGTCTGAGCATTACAGCCAAACTAATTTCCCTATTATAAAGACAAAGCCTTTCAAGCTAACGAAATATAAAAAAAATGAATGCCACATATTCAGGCCAAAGTGGGCAAAGATAAAAATCCTTGCCATTATTTTATCTTTGTTATTAAAAAATAAGAACAAATATACACATAACAAATACACATAATATACAAATAAAATAAACAGTGCTTTATTTTCAGGTACAATGGGTGTATTTAGCAGGAGTATTCAAGAAATTGAATGAACAAATATAAAAATAAAACACTATATAGATTGATTCCTATTAAAACAACTGTATCAAAGTTTTTCAGTCAAGAGTACACTGTAAAAAAAATTCCGTAAAATTTACAGTAAAAAACCGACAGTAAAAAATATGGTAGAAACATTTTAGGTTTTACGGTTTTAACTTAAATTTACAGTTAAATACCGTAATTTCATTAACTGATATAATGTTAATATACCAACCTATTGAAGTACTGAAATCTTTTTTTTACCTTTGAAATACACTGATAACCACCAAATGCAGATGGTGATGAGAAAGTCACATGATGAACCAAAGCCCATCACAAGCAGCTTTTAATTAATAGCATATATAGAAGATGCACAGCATCATTCACACAAGCACTAAACACCATCATGGTGAGACTCATTAAACTGAAATATGCAATAAACAATAATTTAACAACATTAGATGTAACATACAACCCTAATAAACATAACTGATAAGAAAAAACTAAGAAGAAACATAGTTATTTCAAAGAAAAAACATCCAATTCAAACAAAATTTGAAATGCAACGCAGGGAATTCTGGGAACGTCAATTTACGGTTTTTCCCTGTACATTTTACATTCTTTTTCACTTCCAAAAATGGTATTTCACCGTAAAATTGTCTGAAATGTCTATTACAGTTTTTCACCGTATATATTAGAGGAACTTACCGTTAACCATTTAACAGGTTTTTACTGTAGCATTTTCAGTTTTTTACCGTTAAAATCACGGTCATTTTTTACAGTGTATAGTGAGTGATTTTCTCTTTTTGTTTTGTTGTTTTAAAGGAATAGTTAACTCAAAAATAAAAATTGTCATCTGTCTGTCAGTTCTGTCACAGTGTTTTATTTTTATACCATCATTTACTCACTGAAAAGTTGTTTTAAACCTAAATGAGTTTCTTTCTTCTGCTGAACATAAATGCTATTTTGAAGAACATGGAAAACCAAACAGTTGCTGGTCCACAGTGACTTCCATAGTATTTTTTTCTTAAAGTCAATGTGGACCAGCAACAGTTTGGTTACCCACATTCTTCAAAATATCTTTTTTGTTCAGCACAAGAAAGAGATTAATACAGGTTTGGGACAACATGTGAGTGAGTAAATAATGACAGAAATTAAATTTTAGGGTGAACTATCCCTTTAATGTCAGTCAGCAGCATGTAGTACTGTCTCTTTAAGACCGGCACGCATCTAATATACAGGGACGCATCCGTTTTTCTCTTAACTATTTACTTTCATTTTAGGCATAACCAACTGAGTCTATATGTAAACCTTGTGTGTTTTGACAGTGTTAGCGCAAAAGATAACTTAGTTCAGTAATCAGGCGCTATTTGAGAGGCTTTTTAGTGCGCACGCTTTGGATGTACGCGCTCTGAAAAAGCGCACGTCAGAACACCATGTGAATGAGCTCTTTAAATAGCAAGGCTATAAAGCACATGCAAATAATGTAATTTTGTGATTGCGAGTAAGTGCAGTATCCCGTGAGAGTAACTGCGGCTGAGTTAACACTGATGTGAATATATGCAGTGTTGTACAGCATATTGAGATGGAATGTGCGCTGTAGGACGATACTACGATATTTCTTTAAAAGCAGGTCGTGGAGACATTTTTATCGTCCATGATCAAAAATCATCATTTCGCACACTGCTACTATTAGTTTTGAGCTCATGTGTACTCCTAAAATTGGAAAGAATTCACTTTTATCACATATGGACATTTCCATTTTTTTTCACTTCCAAGAAATGATTTCGTTCTTCATGGATTTTGTCCAATCTAATGCTCTCTATAATGAGAATTTCCCTCCTGAAACAGACTGGAGCTATATCCAAATATGCATACTTCCCTATACAGTAGGCAAAAAACAGTATGTGAAAAGAGTAGCATGAATTCATAATTTTCAGAAAACAGTAAGCAAAAAGTACCCTGATGATGGCGAGAGACTAAAGTCCATCCAGTTGAGCACTGCAGTGATGGCATATATTTTTAGGCCAAACCAGAAATTTGCATCACCCTGGTTACCTTGACAGAAACCCAATATGACTTTTTCTTTGGCTTGTGGATTATGGCAGAAAATAAACTCTTTGACAAGGTTAATGATTCTTACACATTTGGTTCATCATGATAATCTTAACAAATTAATATACAGTCACCAGAAGTAAAAAGCTAAATGTAGGCTAAACAAACTAGGCTACATCATGGTTGTATGACTTCATTGACATCACCATTAAGCTTCAGAAAACTCTTTTAGTCTTATTTGAAAAACAATAAAAAATAATTGCCCCTGAAAGTTTTCCTTTCGGCGTAATGAAGTTTAATGTCCCTGACCAGTGGTTTTCTGAAATAAGGAGGCAAAGTCCTCACAGTTACAAACTATAAATTTAACTATATATTTAATTTGAGAACTTGCGTTCAGCTATTCTTTTTGATAGTTAACCTTTAACTATTTTTCGGATCATCAGTCATCAAAGCTCAATAAATATTGGTCACAGACACAGAGATTTACCTTAAATTTCACCAAGCTGATTACTCACTAAAACTCCCACAGATCATGCTTTCAGGCCATTTCAAGTCTTATTTTGATGTAACAAAGTGGTTATATCTAAGTGTGTGAGTTGTATACTTAGTTTTTTTTAATGATTCTTCCCATTAACGCCATTATATTGTTCATTCAGACTGATTCACGAACACAGAACGCGCACAAACACGAGCTGAACTAATTACCAATGAACCAGTCGCAGCCGAACATAACCAGTCATATCCAATCATATCGCGATGGAGGCATTGCCTCCTTTCATGTGACTTTCCCCCAATCATTCTCAATTACCCCCCACCAAAGTTACCGCACACTTAGGGGGATCTGTTAAAACTCAATGGGCTCAGGGGAGGCACGACAAACGCAGACTTTACACGCTGGTGTTGCTGTTGGACAAAAATAAGTGATTTATACACAATGTCATATTTTGTAATATTTGCATTGTTTTATTTTTGTATTACAAAATTTTTTTGAGGAGGCACTGCCTCTCTTCACTGTAAAAAATGAAAAGTTGACTTAACTTAAAATTTCAAGGCAACTTGCTGCACAGCTTTTTTGAGTTTACTCAACTTTGGGCCAAGTTGTTCACTCAACCCAAGTTACTGAGTAAAGTCACGTCTCTTTTTTGTTCAGCTAACACAGTTTTGTTAGTTAAGAAGACTTGTAATGCTTTTCCAATGTGTCTCAAATTATGTTCTGTGAACTTTTTTTTACTTGTTTACAAATGACAAACATTAATGGATAAGTTAGTCTGATAATTAGACAATATTGTCTTTGTTTGTAAGACAATTTACAAGACTAAGATATCCAGAAAAACGGACAAAAGTGGTTGAACATACTCTAGGCCTCAAAAGACACACTAACCTCAAGAACGGTGGCAATCAACAAATGTTAAAAAGATGAGCCCTTTACATCACAGTACAACAAATAACTAACAATAATGATAAAACAACAACAAAAAAGTTTAAATGAAATCAGCAAACAGCAAAACAATAATCCTATAACAGTAACTGCATAATTTATTCATGCTGCAATGCATGCTGGGAACTCACAAAGCCTTAACATTTCAACAACATGAAATTCTTTGTTCAGACAACTGTGTTTGACTAGTTGGAACAACATTTGGGGTAATTTTGTTGGTCTGACAAGGGTTTTTATGTAGTTCCAAGAAAATAGCATTTTTTAGTATATGAGACTCAAAAGGTTTTGTAAACTGGAAAATGTGCAGTTGCATTTTTTACAGTGTTGCCTTCTCTATGATGGCCTCTGTAGTCACATTTAGCCATTTAGCAACCGTCTTTTTCAAGACAAGTAAAAAACTTTTACTTAGTACTGATGTATTTTATGTTGTAGAATAAAACATGAAAATATATTGAGCTTGTGTTAACCACAGACCTTGTTTCAGGCATTTAACCAAAAACCCATTCAAAAAAAAAAAAAAAAACTGACTTCAGGAAGATGGAGCTGGAAGTAAGCTAACATGCTAACTCGTTTCTGGGTTTTGGCCTACAGAAATATGTCATCCCTGCAGCACTCTATGGACATTTTACTATCCCTTGAGGCCATTGGGAGTGGATTTGAGAATGACGGTGAAACAACTCAACTGATGTTGTTGGTCACATAACAATGACAACATGACAAATGTAGAATGTCTGGTTTACATTTATACTATATATGTAGATCATTTTTTTAACAATCGTGGAGTAAGTACTTATTAAAAAGAAGTAGGTAATCAGAGAGTATGTGATTTTGGACTCAGCAGATAAAATGGGAAATCATATTCAAAATAGAATACTTGCTGCACAATAAATACGGCATACTCTTTGTTTAAGGATGAAGTGAAAAATCAGTGAAAATTAAAATTGTATTCATTTTTGTGTAAAAAAATGTCTTAACATTTGGCAGTCTTGACTAAATTAGTCAAGATAAAGAAAAGATATTCATTGTGTGGCTGACATTACTTCCGGTTCATCATAAGGAAATGGAGGGTCAAGTCAAGCGCACTGCTTTGTGCAGTACAGTATTCAACCCAGCCAGCTCTGCACATTTTATGAAATATCGTAGCTAATCTGGATTATTCTGTCCATACAGGAAATCTGTAAACTGTGCAAAGTATACATACTACACACTGCAGATGTAGCAAGAGCACAGTATGGTATTATGCTATTCTGAACATAGCTTATGCATTATGTTTGTGACTATTACATTTATATTTAGATTTAGTCATTTTGCAGACGCTTTTATCCAAAGCGACTTACAATTGGGGAATACATAAAGTGATTCATCTTAAAGAGGTGCTCGTAATACCAAGTTTCAGGCATTGTTCCAAGTACTTACAAGCTAGAAAGGGAAGGAATAAATAAAGAGAAAGATTTTTTTTTTTTTTTTTAAATTTTAGGATGAAGTCAAATAGTGTCGAAAGAGATGGGTTTTCAGCTGTCGCTTGAAAATTGTCAGGGAGTTTGTTAACTCTTCATCAAGCGATTTTAAGGGCTTTTTAAGAAGGAGATCAAATAATGCTCAGTTTAGTGAGTGTATTTTGTGAAGCGATGTGCTGGAATGCCTCGGGTCGACTCAGGACATCAGCCAATGAGGCATTAAAGCAATACCTTTCCCACTGATCTGAGATCTGTCATGCAGTTTCTTTGATTTTGGCATGTGAATATTTGTTCTGGGCAGTATTTTCAAAGACTACATGTTCTAAATATTCTAGATTTCAAAAATTAAAACCGTAACCTACTTCCATTTCCCACTTTTCTCACTTTTTTGGCTTTGATGTCACATTAATACTCAGACAAGCACAAGTATCCAGGGTGATTCTGAGCAGGTGATATCTGGAATACTTGAAATTGTCAATGACTGCCACTCAAAGTATGTCAAAAAGAGATTAAAAAGCTAATCCAGGCAGAAATGCCCATGGAATGGGTATTTTCTATTTAATCAAAGCTGATTTTGACTATTCCCCCTGCCAAGCATCTGTCTATGTTTTAGTAATGGATGCTGAAGTGATGTTGCCTCTTTAGACTTTTTGGTACATCAATGCATTGAACATCTCACTAACCTGAGCATGAACTTGCCTGCAACAGAAAACCAGGTTTCTTTTTTATTTCAGCCTTGTTGGAAATGTGCAAATTTATTCCGCCCCTGTATCAGAATTTGAGTGACAAGTTGGATGAGGTGGAATATGTGATTCTTTAGGCTGAGATCCTTATTTTTGCTCACCAAAGCATGCCTACACAAGTTTATCGGCATAAATTATTATAGTAAACCCACTGGAAATGTTGAAAGCTGATCTATATTGGAGTGGATCCATGCAGTGTGTCTTTTCTTTTGTTGTGCCAACTATCTGCTTTTTTCAACTATAAAGTACAGCTTCATTTTTGTATTGTTCAATGCCAATGCCTTCATCTCATCCTTAAAGTCTTCTCTCATTTTATACTAGAGAAATATTAGGGTCTGCTTTTTCTAGATTGAATGTCCTCACAATTTGCTACTTAAAATCAGTAAGACTAACAGAATATCACAGCATTAAGATCTTCATGATTACAACGGCTGACTGTATTTTTGTCATCAGTGTTTACGTACGTTGCTGTGCCTATGTTCAGCATACCATTTTGTTTCTCAACTCATTTGCAAATCAACACAGCTTGGATAAATGATTATGTTTTGTAGCAAGGCATTAATTATGTCAGCGTAATTCCACATTCCCACCTGCTGGCAGTCCGGCATTAGACATTGCATGTATGTAAAAGCATTGTGCTAATTGTATACAATTTAAAGCATGCTAAACACTACATTTAAACATCTGACTGATTATTTGAAGTGTATTCCACTCAGTCTATGTGCTTAATGCATTTGACTTGTATTGTAATGCAGTTTCAAAATATACTGAGAAAGTTCTCTTAAAGTAAGAATTCTTTCATCATTTACTACGTTCATTCCAAACACTTTGCTCTTTTTGAAGAATCCGCACTTAATTATTTTCATCGACGTGGAAAAGCTTCATGTCAAGTTTCAAAAATGAAGATAACCACTAAAAAACAACATGAAATTGCTCTATATCACAGCTTTGATTGAGGAACTGACTCAAATTTAGTTAGTATTCACCGGTAATTTTACACTCCAGTGAGATTTGAACTGATTCATAGTCAAGGATCGGATCAGTCCAATTCCTTAACGAATCTTTCGGTCTGTATTCAACTCATGACTCAATGATTTGGCATAAGAGTGAATAAGAACTTAAATTTGTGTCCTCAAACAAAGCTGTCACATGACTGGAGAAGATTTTGCATAATATTATGCAAAAACAATATGGATTAGACTACTGTTCAAAAGTTTGGGTTTTTTAGAAAATATTTTTTAAAGTTTCTGATCAAAAATACAGTAAAAACAATAGGTAACACTTTAGTATAGGGACCAGTTCTCATTATTAACTAATTGCTTATTAGCATGCCTATTAATAGCATATTGGCTGTTTATTAGTACTTATAAAGCACATATTCTGCATGACCATATTCTACATCCCTAATCCCAACTGAACAACTACTTTACTAACTATTAATAAGCAGCAAATTAGTAGTTTATTGAGGCAAAAGTCATAGTTAATGGTTTGTTAATAGCAAGAATTGCACCTCAAAATAAAATGTGACTAATTAATGTGATTATAATTTAAAATAACTATATATATTAGTTTTCTATTAATGTTTTGTAAAATGTAAATTAGTCCTCTGATGGAAAAGCTGAAATGGAAAAATAAATATATATTGGCCACATACTTTTGAACAGTATAGAGCATAATTATGATACTTTTATTAAGCTTTTTTTTATCCTTTTGGCAGAATTATCAGATGTGGGCACAATGTATAGAAAAGACCTGTGTGAAGACCTCATAATTTGTCATTCTGTACTGCATGGAAGAAAAAAGAGGTTTGGAACGACTTGAGTAAATAATTACATGATTTTTATGTTTGTGTGAACCTCTCTTTTAGGTTCTGTTTATCCAGTGCTTCACCAGCCCTTTTCGTAGCCTAAAGGGATTTGTTATTCAAAGTGATATAACCAAAACCTCCCTCTTTATTAGTTATTCAAATGCACAATACTCAGGTCTTTGTTATGATTCATCACTGAGACCTAGAGTTTGATTTATGTCTGTGTACCACGTAAACATCTTAGAGGGCAGATTTTGGCTTGTTGAATAAAATGCAAATATCTCCTGTATAACTGAGGAAATGTGGGAGGGAGAAGGTCACTGAGAGAGAGAGAGAGAGAGAGAGAGAGAGAGGCGGGCACATAGCAATTGCCAGCACCAGCTCACAGCAAAACGGTGTCAGCAGAGATTCCGCAAATAGCTCCGGGTGGAAATGGACCTTTTGCTGTGATCTGGAGGCAGCCTGTGCTACCAGAATCCTCATCTTAACTATTATATGAAAACTTGCAAAACTGAACTCAGATCAGCCATGTTAGTTCTTCTCAATGTGGGCCAATGGCCTGAGGGGGGACCAGTCAATCCCGCAGGCACATAGACACTCATTTGTCTCGGGCCTGGCCTGAAAGGAGGTCACAGAGAGGGGGTGAAATTCAAGTGCACCATTAAAATTAGAGGGGTGCAGAGATGCATACCGGGGTTTTAAATACCCGAGGTCTGCAACTGATGCGTTTTGAAGAGATGGAGTATATGAAATAGAGAGAGATTTTTAATTGTTAGTCAGTCATTCCTATTTTCTTATTTTTATGCTTTGCATGCCATTGTACAGTATATGTACAGTCTGGTCCACACCACTGAGACCACACTGAAAATATGGGATTTTTGTAAATGTAAAAAAAGCATTAAGATTCTTAAACGTATGCCAAATACCAAAACATTCTGAAATTAATGTATTAATTTATATTGACGAGGAAGATAAATTCTTCAATAAATGTGACATAGAAGCATTTATTTAAAATTGCTTATATATTAAAATAATATATATATATATATATATATATATATATATATATATATATTCCCCTTCATTTTTTTTCTTATGCTCATCGATGCTGCATTTATTTGATCAAAAATACAGTACATTTTTACAATTTTAAAATTTCTGGTTTGATAGATCTTAAAATAGAATTTATTCTTATGATTCTTCCTTAGGCATGTCCTAACCAAGGATATACATATATTAGAAATTATTTATTTTATTGATTGTTTTTCTAATTTTATTTTATTTTATTTTTTTTATATTTTATTTAATATTTCATATTATTTGAATATGTATATTTATTATTGAAATATTAATATATATATGATTAAATAATTAAATATGATATAAATACCAAATTTTATAAATATTGTATGCAAATAATGTTTTACTAGTTTAATATAATAATATTTTAGTATTTTTAAAATTTACTTTATATGTTGTAAATAATTTAAATAATTCTGTATCTAAATATTAAAATAGTAAAATATTAGGTGTATATATTAGAATTTTATATTATTGATATATTAAAAATATTTAAAACGTGGGTTTTTGTAATGTAAATATTTGTTAAAGTATTTCAGTTAAAATTCAAATAAATATACATATTATACTATTTATCCAATATTTATTCCTGATGGCAAAACTGAATTTTCAACTGAATCATTATCAGTTTTCATTGTCACATGATCCTTCAGAAATCATTTTAAAATCCTGATTTGCTCCTCAAGAAACATTTCTTATTATTAGCAATATTAAAAACAGTTGTGCTGCTTTAAATTTTTTGTGGAACTGTGATAATTTACTCTTTCAGAATTCAAAGGAACAGCATTTATTAGAAACAGAAATCTTTTGTTTCCTTATAAATGTATTTACTGTCATTTTTGAACAATTTAATGCATCCATGAACGTATTAATTTCTTTGAAACATATATATTCAGTATCTCATGTGCCATTACACTTTTATTACAAAGAGCTGAAAAAAATATTTGACTCACTCAGCTTACGTAGTGTATTTATCATAATTATATGTATCATGTGGATTTGTTTATTGAGTCCTATGGTGGGCCTTGAGGTTATACAAGAGACTCAAAGACTGGCCTCCATAACCCTACAGTCTGTCTTACATCCCAAATAGATACGTCTAGAACTCCCTCACACTTCATCACTTCCTTTGCGCGCTTCTGCATGAAGATTCTACAATGATCGTTATTATGTGACTATCGGAAATAGAGGCCCATATGTGTCAGAATCTGAAGCTGGGCAGAAAGTACCTCTTTGTCCCTAAATGATAAGCTATTTTTTGCACTGGCAGCCAGACTGTCCCAAAGCATCTGGCCTCTTGCATTTTAAATATGGTTAATGATTAAAACAGACATCCACTTTGTCTCAGATGGGCTTAACGAAGCCGTAAACATCTCAATCCATCATGGCCACAGGAAGGAGCTGATAGATACTTTATAGGGAACTAAAAGCTTCAATTTCTATGTGAAGCACTTAAAGATTCCTCTCAGACATCTCATTATGCATCTTGTTTTGACTCATATTTGGAGGTTGGTCTAGCTGGAGTACCATGTTTGGACTAATCCGCTGCATTTTAGAGTGTTTATCTTGTGCTTTTGATGCTAGGTTGCGTAATAGTTATAGTAATATCCCTGAACCGATGGGAAAAATCCCTGATGCTTAATGCATACGCTGCACAGACTCAATCTGGCTGTTCTGTGAGAAGATGAAAACAGTATGTGTTGCAGCACGTCGGGGGTTTTGAAGGGATTTGAGAAGCAGGTCACCTCTTGATTCCTGTCCATAAGCTTGTGATTCAGTATGATGCAGGCTTCATTAAAGCCACCCAGAGGCCAAGCCTATCATGATCCTAATATAAACCTTTTTCTCTTTTTATTTTTTATGCTAGTTTACTTCATGATCATACCCTGTGTTCATGATTATTTCTCTTTGAAACATTTGGAGACTTTTGCTTTTGCTCTTGAAAAAAAGACCTTAGTAAACTTATATGTTCCAAGAGTTTCAAATATCAACAGTGTCACATGCTGTGTATAGCAGTAAATGTTTTTTTTTTTTGGTAACTTCCTCAGACATGTCCCAACCAAGCATATACAGATATAAAATATGATTTATTTTATTGATTCATTTTCTAATTTTATTAATATTTTATATTATTTGAACAAGTACATTTTTATTTTAGTATTTAGTATTTTTATTTTAGTATTTATTTTAGTATTTTAAAATGTCGTGTATATACTGTAAATAATTTAAATAATTCTATATCTAAATATTAAAATGGTAAAATATTAGGTGTACATATTGTACTAGGTGTACATATTAGTATTTTATATTATAGATATATTAAAAATATTTTCAAATATAAAAAATATTAAAAGTATAATAGGGTTTTGTAATGTAAATATTTGTTAAAATATTTCAATTAAAATTCAAATAAATTAAATGTAAATATTATAATATATTTATTTGTATATATAACATTTAAATGCCGATCTTACATTCTTTCAGATACTAGAATTCTGAAAGACCCATTTTGCAAGTTTAGTTTTCTGAAATGCAGTAGGACTGGAAAGTGATGTGATTTTGAATAAAATTCCAAAAATAAAAAAATTTATATCCACATACACACATGCATTGAGCACACATGAGCACACATGTACAGATACACACAGATCCCCTCTGTCCCCCTCCTCCTCCTCCTCCTCCTCCTCCTCCTAAACCAAGCACAAGCATTCAGCAAAGCACTCATTCAGAGAATTTAATGATATTAAACAGAATGTATTTACATTTATATTTATTTATATTTCAGAATTATATATATACATATATATATATATATATATAGCACAAGCACACTTTACAGAAAAACATTTATTTACATTTATTTCAATGCTATAATAAATGATAATAACTTTGATAACTTTCTCTGTCGTGTGTGTACAGGACAGCCCATGCAAGGACTAAAAGTGAAGCAGCAGACCAGGCCGCACTTGCAGCATGTCAGGAATCAGATTTAGCGAGAGCTGTGGCTCATGAATTATCTCCAAGCTTCCATCAACCAGGTAAGTTACAGAAGAAATGTTTTACTTTCCCCCCACACACACACCCTGAATATAAGACTTAAATACCCCTGATGAAAGCCACCAGATTATAACCACATACCCTTACTTATATTCCTCGCAACTGATACTTACCTTCACATAAACTCAGTGGAGCTCTGCTGAAGGTACAGGACAGAAAGACATGAATGTTTTTCCCTAGCTAATCAAGCTGATCAAGGTTTTTGGTCACATTTTATTTTAAGGTCCAATTCTCGCTATTAAAGGAGTAGTTCACTTCCAGAACAAAAATGTACAGATAATGTACTCGCCCCCTTGTCATCCAAGATGTTCATGTCTTTCTTTCTTCAGTTGTAAAGAACTTATGTTTTTTGAGGAAAACATTTCAGGATTTCTCTCCATATAATGGACTTCTATGGAGCCCCCGAGTATGAACTTCCAAAATGCAGTTTAAATGCAGCTTCAAAGGGCTCTAAACGATCCCAGCCGAGGAAGAAGGGTCTTATCTAGCTAAACGATCGGCCATTTTCTAAAAAAAATAAAAATGTATATACTTTTTAACCTCAAACTCTCTTCTTGTGTAGCTCTGCAATGCGCATGCGTACTCTGTGCAGTCCTGTTCGTAACAGTTAGGGTATGTCGAAAAACTCCCATCTCATTTTCTCCTCCAACTTCAAAATCCTCCTACATCGCTGCAGAAGTACAATAAGTTCAATAAGAAGTTCAAACGCCCTTTGCAAAAAACGGCAAAACAGCGATGTAGGACGATTTAGGACGATTTTGATGCTGGAGGAGGACATACTCTAACTGTCATGAACCGGAAAAAAACAGAGTTCACGCAGAGCTAGAAAAGACGTTAAAAAGTATATAAATCGTACATTTTTTTAGAAAATAACCAATCGTTTCGCTAGATAAGAATCTTCTTCCTCGGCTGGGATCATTTAGAGCCCTTTGAAGCTGCATTTAAACTGCATTTTGGAAGTTCAAACTCGGGGGCACCATAGAAGTCCATTATTTGGAGAGAAATCCTGAAATGTTTTCCTCAAAAAACATAAATGCTTTACGACAGAAGAAAGAAAGACATGAACATCTTGGATGACAAGGGGGTGAGTACACTACTCCTTTAACAAACCATTAACTATGACTTTTGCCTCAATAAACTCCTAATTTGCTTCTTATTAATAGTTAGTAAGGTAGTTGTTAAGTTTAGGTATTGGGTAGGATCAGGGATGTAGAACATGGTCATGCAGAATATGTGCTTTATGTGTACTAATAAACAGCCAATATGTTAATAATAGGCATGTTAATAAGCAACTAGTTAATAGTGAGAACTGGTCCCAGGTTTTTTTGACAGTGATATGACATTTATCGGGCTGTTTTGCTGCTGTACCTTTAGGATTTCTGACCTTGGTTATGAATGTCTGACCTTTGCATGTCAGCATAGTTCTCACTGTCATTTTCAGAACATTAATATGTAAATATTAGTAGAAAAATGTTAATGTTCTCATGGTTGTTAGATAGATAACATGACAATTGCCAAAAGAATATGATATATTTTATGTATTTATTTTAGTATTAAAAAATATTATTTAAATACAAACCTTGTGGGTTTTTGTAATGTAAATATTTATATAAAATATTGCAAATTAAAATAAAATAAAGATAAATGTTATACTATGTATCTATTTATAATATATAACATTTAAATGCAGATCTTAGTTTTTTTGGAAGCTACAGTTTTGCAAGTTTAGTTTTCTTAAATGCAGAAGTGTTGGTAAATATCAAAATATCTCTACGTAATACATATACATTTTTTATTACATTTAAGCTATTGTCAGACAATTTTATCAAAAGGAACTTCCATTTTGTCCCTTCATGTTTGAAGCTACATGAATGTGTTTTCCTCAATATTGTCCCTATAAACTTTGCTCTTATAGATTCACATATAATACTAATACTGATGTGGTAGCGGATTAGGAACATTGTTTTTGTTTAATGTGCAATGTTATTTTTATCATTAATTGTGCACAGTGATCATATTACACTGCAAGAAATGATTTTCTTACTCTGTATTTTTACACTACAAATATTTAAACATTCTTAAATCAAGATACATTTACTTGAGAAGTAAAAGTACTGAAGTCTGGTTTTCTAAACAAATGACCAAAATTAAGTGAGTTCAAATACACTTAAAACGTATATAAGTATACCTTGGGGTAAGAAAAATGAACTTAAATGCAAAGAGAAAACAAGTTTTTTTTATTTTTACTTACCCCATTGGCAGATATTTGTTATTGTTTGAAGCATAATGTCGCTTAATTTGATGATTTTTTCAGAAAACGTTGTATTTGACACAAGTTTGCTTTAAAATGTATCTTGATTTTTTACTAAAAAAACAAGACAGAAATATTTGTTTAGAAAATCATTTTTGCAGTGTACACTGACAGTCCTATTCAAAACAAATGAAGTTTATTACCCAACATTACAGAGCACTAATATTAGTAGACTGTTCCTCTGTGATTGTGACTAGTTCCCTTTGGAAATCCCTCCGACAGCAGCCAAAGAATGTCGTCCATATCAAACCGAGAATGTTCTCTGGATGAGGAATGTAAGGCTTGTTGAGTGTGTTGTGCATACGGCACATTGCTATCAGTAAGCGGATTCAGATAAGAAGTGGACATGTCAAGTTACAGCTCTATTGTGCCGCTCACCTCTCATGGAAAAGGTCCCAGAAACACTTCTCAGTTTTCAGAAGCAAACCCCACCCAAACTACACCATAAACTCCCTCCAGCTGAGCACAGGGGGGTCAAGGGAGAAAGGTCAAACTCACAAGGGGCCTGGTACATAACCTTCTGCAGATCTATAACTGGAAATCACCTTCAAAAGGAGACGCTCATGTTGGACAGGATATGACTGTGCAAATGAATCATGTCTTACAGATACCTGTGAAATCTTTGTGAGAGCCGCCAGGGAGATCAAATCTTAATTAAACTGAGCTGTTTCGGGAGAACTACTGTTGCTCAGATTTGCTCACTTTTTTGTTCTGCCATTTATTTTTACTCTCTTAGGGACCTGATTTACCCTTTTGTCTAAACTACAATCCATTATTTGTGAAATCTAATGCCAGATTGTTTAACACCACCTTATTCCGGCTTGTTCAGTGATGAAGCGAAAGTGGTTTTGTAAGAATTTGTAATGCAAGATTGTGCCTATTTAAGATGAAGTGCACAGAAAGTAGACAGAGTAACTGCGGACATAAGCAGAATCAAAAATACATGCATTACTAGGGGTGGGCGATATACTGGTAGACACGATTAACCGGTAGAGATTTTGGACTGTCGTCTCTATCGCGGTTACACGCTCACGTGACGTTGCTCTGCTACGTGGTCACGAAAACATACTGTTTACATGCATTTTTATGCGCTTTAAAAAGAAGTGATTTTAAGCCATTGAAATGCAATCAGCAGCAAAAGAGAACTCATTTTGCTATATGTACATGAAGACTCATGGATATTCAATTTTGGCCCATACAATGTATTTTTGGCTATTGCTACAAATATACCTGTGCTACTTAAGACGGGTTTTGTGGTCCAGGGTCACATATAAAAGTACATTTTTGTTGATGAATTGAATTCAGTAAGCATAATGTGTCAGGCCACATTCATTCAAACAGACAGGTTCATTTTGATAGTAGCGCTTCTGATAGTTCAGATTAATCCAAGGGAGGATATAATTTGTTAATGAGCCTATAATAAGTGCCACTAGATTTAATGACTAACACACTTGAGGTCACAACTGCCATGTGTTTATTTAATACACGATACATTTTCAGTACACACCCTGCATGCTAAAACTGGCCAGACATTCACATTTCAAGAGTTGCAAGTGTTAGCACTTCTCTGTGTATTTATTTAGGTGAGGTTTCTTTTACAGTACTCACATGCAATATTCTGCCCATATGTTTTCCTGTTAATTAGAAATTCCTGGTTGTTTCCTGGTCCCGTTTGCTCATTTGCAATTCTTAGACTTTACTTTTATTGTTTAACAAAGGCAATAGCCCCATATCATCAGCTTTCCAAATAGTAACTACACACAGTCTGCTTGAACAAACACTGCAACCAGTTAAACAACATCTCCATCAATCACTCTGTCACTCAAATATTTCTTGAAGCACATAAACATAATATTGAGTGATTTCTGAAAGATCATGTGACACTGAAGACTGGAGTAATGGCTGCTGAAAATTCAGCTTTGCATCACAAGAATAAATTACTTTTTAAAATATATTAAAGTAGAAAACAGTTATTTTAAATTGTGATAATATTTCACAATATTACTGTTTTTGCTGTATTTTTAGCACAATCATATAACATTTTGCTGATGTATAGGTGTGTATGGACTGCTCATCCAATCAGAATTCAGACTTATTTGGTTTCACGAGATGAGCTATTATGTTTTATATAATGATGTTTTCATAGCAGAAACAAACCTACTACCTACTACAGTTTAAAGTGTCGTATGAAAACAAAGTGGCTTTCTGATATGATCTGGCCTGATCCACCTGATCCCCAGCGTTGCCTGGTTCTCCCACTAGCTCTCGAACATCGCGCTCAGAAGAGTAAACACTAGCACTCGTAATTGACGTTTCTGGCTTATGGCAGATTAGTGCAGAGGTTATGTATGCCTTTGTAACACATCAGGAAAAAACGCTGCACTGTCGCCATGGTTGTCTTTAGGCCCTGATTGAAGTGGTCTACCTGACGAGGTACATAGAGTGACGTTAATTGCACTATATTTGGAGTGAGTGTGTCCTTTACGGGGAGCTAGTTGGAATGGTCGGGCGCTGGAATGGCAGCAGGGCTCTGACTGCAGCTGTCCATTCCTTCAGTCAGACGTTTTGAACCCTGACTGCACCTCCTCTTACCTCCTCCCTTTAAATCACTCAAGCACTGCAGTTTTCCTCAATGCAAGGTGCACAGAGGACAGGTGCTGCCCTGACCTTATGACCCCCAACAGTTCATCTCTCTTTTTCTCCATTTATTTATGCCGTTTCGGTACAAACTTGATGGCTCAGATTTTGACATAGATAAGGGGGGGGGGGGTAAACAAGTGTATATACACACATGCATAATTGCACAGTCTTACTACATGTTATATGTGTTTTTTATTATTATTATTAAAGAAGGCCATGAACATGTATAAGTAAATAAATGAGTAATGTATGTATTAATATATGTACATATTTATATATTTATAATGTATTTTCTTAATACAGCCGCAATTAGGTAAAGTCGCAGTTGTGAGAAAAATAAAAAGAGAAAATGTATGACTCACATTCTAGTCACCTGAGGCACGACTTAATAAATAAGAAATTTGAAATATATTATTATTATAATTATTATTAAAGAAAGCCAAGAACATTAGTAAATAAATGATTAATATATGTATTAATTTTTATGTATTGTTTCTTGTATGTACTTGTACATATTTATATATTTATAATGTATTTTCTTAATACATGTATGTATTTATTTTTCTCACAGTTACAACAGTTTTTCTTAACAAACAACCGTAATAAATAATAACATTATTATTATTATTATTATTATTATTAAAGAATTCCAAGAACATGTATTTATAAATATATAAATAAATAAATAAATGATTAATATGTATTAATTTTTATTTATTGTTTCTTGTATATATGTACATATATGTACATATTTACATATTTATAATGTATTTTCTGAATATAATTTTTACAAAATAAATACAAAATTACAGTTGCAATTACTTAAAGTCGCAGTTGTGAGAAAAATAAATGAATGTATGTTTCTCGTAACATACATAAATAAGAAATTTATTATTATTATTATTATTATTATTATATAAAGGTATTTATTTATCTATTGCCATTTTTGCCTAATTTACAAAAGGTCAGTATAGACAGATAGGAAGTAAATTGGTGGAGAGAGGGTCCTCGAAAGGTGGAGTCAGGACTCAAATTCCGGTCACCCGACGCACAATTAATTCAGCTTTATTTTATTAGGAGACCAGGAACATGTATTGAGAAAGTACACAGATAATCTGATCTAGTGTTGAGAGAAGATTGCTACAGTAAAAGATAAATATACATAGATCGACTATAAATCAGTCATTATTATTCCATCAGATGTCTGTCAGTATGAAATACATTATGGCATGTTTCATAAATTCACACAAGGCTCCACTGGCATGAATTTATGAAGTGCTTAATAAATTCAAACCCCCCATATCACATGCTCCTTTTATTAGGTTAGGGAGCTTATTAATATTCTTCGCAATGTAGATAATAAACAAAAGGTTAAGGTTGATTGCACAGACTGAATCTGTATGTTTGTCATGCCCCTGATTGTGTTGTAGCATCTCTGAATTTGATCGACTGCATGTTGAGACAATGGTACCGCTTCAGTGCCATCCACCCTCGTGTCAGGGCTAATTGAGTTGTGTCTCTTAACTGTGGGTGAAAAGATTTCATAATCCTTCTCATGTCATAAGAGAGGCCTTTGGATCTTTGTCAAATGCCTTATGCTGATTTTGAGCCTGTGAGGTTCTATTGCCACCACTTATTTTTGGAGTTGAATTTCACATGACAACATGACAGTTCTCATTATACATCTTGATGCCTCATCATGTTGTGAGATCTTCTTTTAAGGTAACAAGTACTTTCCAGTATTTTGTTATTTAATTAGTAAGTAGCATTACTTTTTGTGTTGTTACAATATAAAAATCATTTTCTAAATATTTGTCTTTAAGTTACAAATAAGTCACTTATAAATAGACTTACATTCAGAGAATGTTTTGTTGCTTTTTAAGCATGAACTTAGTTTTATGCTTTTTAAATATTAATGTAAGTATTAACTTATCAAATAAGTCAAATAAGTCTTATTTAATGACGTTAAGATTTTTTTTATTATTATTATTGAAAATTTGATTAAGAAAATGATGAGCTGCACAGGTGCTATAATCTAATCCACAAAGGCAGCGGATGTGATTGCGTAACTCCGGCACAACCTTAGAAGATGAGGCCTTTCCGTCCCATCGACTATCAAATGAATACCTCTTGTTATTGACGCTCGGTCTAATTTAAGGTCGACAAGGGTGCAATGCTCCAGAGGATTTAAACAGACCGTTCCCCCACATAGGCCTGGCTATGGTGCTGGAATATGGCCAGGATTATCCATTATAACCGTCATCTCTGTGTAATACAAAGAAACATATTAGTCTTATAAACCTATGGAATTGTTGTAGATTTTATATTATACTTCATTACAGTAGGTTTCCCTACATTCTGTGTTTGTAATCCATTTGTAGTGATTTGGTGTATGCATTATGATTATGCATATAATTTTGAAAAACAAGGCAATCATGTAACTGACATACAAAATATACACCTTGCGTACCACCATCAGCTCTATCAGTGACACTCAAGTTCCCCATCATCAAAATGAATCCAGTAATGTTTGTATTTTAACTCATTTTATACAGTACATTATTTAAAATGATTTATTTAAACATACATTAAATAATTAAGACATCACTAACAGGTAAAGTAAAATATAATGAGTATATAGTCTAATATTTCGCAAAATGCTCTTCTCTAGACTTCATTTCTTTAGCAAACGAACAAGCTGTGGACACTGATGACTTGCCTGAGGTAAACAAAATGCAACGTGACATTACAAGCTGTTTTATTGACGTCTTTCCGCGGTTGAGTGATTACATGAGATTTTCATTGATGTTTATTTCACGTTAAAACTAGTAGTAAAGAGGAAGGGATGATCCCGTTCTCTACAACAATATAGCGATCTGTCACGCCACATCAAAGAGTGAGGTGTGGTATTGAGCCTTCAGCTCGTCTGGATTGTTGGATCGACTGTTTCTCATCTTTCTCTTGAAAATATCCCATAGATTCCATATGGGGTTTAGGTCAGGCATGTTGGCTGGCCAATCAATCACAGTAATATCATGGTGAGCAAACCACTTGGAAGTAGTTTTGGCACTGTGGGCAGGTGCTGTGGTCAAGTCCTGCTGGAAAAGGAAATCAGCATCTCCATAAAGCTTGTCAGCAGATGGAAGCATAACGTGCTCCAAAATCTCCTGGTAGACGGCTGCATTGACTTTGGACTTGATAAAACACAATGGACCAACGCCAGCAGACGTCACGGCACCCCAAATCATCACTGACTTCAGAAACTTCACACTGTACTTCAAGCAGCTTAGATTCTGTGCTTCTCCAGTCTTCCTCCAGACTCCAGACCTTGATTTCCAAATGAAATGCAGAATTTACTTTTATCTGAAAAGAGGACTTTGGACCACTGAGCAACAGTGCAGTTCTTTTTCTCCTTAGCACAGGTAAGATGCTTCTGATGTTGTTTCTATTTCAGAAGTGGCTTGGTAGCCCTTTTCCTGAAGACGTCTGAGCGTGTTGACTCTTGATTCACTGACTCCAGCTTCAGTCTCCTCCTTGTGAAGCTCTCCCAAGTGTTTGAATCGGCTTTGCTTGACAGTATTCTCAAGCTTGCAGTCATCCCTGTTGCTTGTGTACCTTTTCCTACCAAATTTCTTCCTTACAGTCAACTTTGCATTTAATATGCTTTGATACAGCACTCTGTGAACAGCCACCCCTTTCAGTAATGACCTTCTGTTACTTACTGTCTTTGTGGAGGGTGTCAATGATTGTCTTCTGGACCATTGCCAAGTCAGCATTATTGTGGCTTCAAAGAACAAGAGATACCCGGAATTTATAGGGATTTAATGAAACATTTAATGAAACTCAGATGTAAATATTCTAATATTTTGAGATACTGGATTTTTGACTTTCATGAGCTGTAAGCTCTGATCATCAAAATTAAAACAAACAAAAAAAAACTTTTGAAATGTTTTACTTTACATGTAATGAATCTAGAATATATGAAAGTTTCACTTTTTGAAATAAGTTAGAAAAAAATTAACCTTTTAACGATATTCTATTTTTTTTAGATGCACCTGTATATATACAGTATACAATTAAAGTAAAATTTATTTAGCTCAATAAATTTAAACAGTTGCTTTGATTTACATGCAACTCTATTTGGGAACCACCGGGGTCATGCCATATTGTGCAGTTTTATGTTGCCTTTGTAGTTCTACAATGTAAAAATTATTTTTCAAAGAGTATTGGAGTTTTGCTTCAAAAACGTCATGTTAAATTCAGTGTTACTTGCCGTTTCTTTGTAACTGTTTACTAATTTACTAGCAATTTCAGACCTTTTTTTTTTTTTTACTTTATGTGTGCTAATTCACTGTTTTTTATTTCATTTTTATAGTAATGCAGGATTTAATATTAAGATGATTTTGAATAAAATTGTTCAAGTACATTGAATTTATTGTTTTGTTTATCAAATACAGTACTGTGCCATCCCAGGGTAGCAGTCTTCCACTTTCAGAGTCTTGCTTGAGGATTAAAGAGAGATCAAAGCAATCTTAGAGTATTATGTGGACTTTATTTTTAAGTTGCTCCGCAACTACAAGATTAACAGTTCTTGGCGTTGGATAGAGAATAACACCCTACACAATGGCTTGTAACATGAGACATCATATGATCAAAATCATTCTGAATGTTGATAGATACATATTTTCTTCCATTAGTGTGTGTTATGCTTAATGTTTTTTAAGAAAATTAACTTAGTTAATAGCTGGTCATATAAGTTTAAGTATCTTCTCTAAATGACAGAAGAACAGGCTTGTGTGTTTGGCAGTGAATTATGCCTGCAGTGAGCTAACATGGTCCCTTTAGACCAGTAAATCATGCAAACAATGCCAGGAACTTGTGACAGGAGTTCTGATCAGACACAAAGAAACGGAATGGACCCTCCATAAAGCATGAGCTCTTATCAAGTTATTGTGAGAAATTATCTTCAGAGGATACTCTAAGCCTTTTAAACATTAAGAATACCCTCAAACTCTTTGAAGTCGGTCATCATGGATGCCAGAGATGTCAAGTGAATTAAACCGCAGTTAAATTGTTTGGGCTTAAGCTAGTTGGAGCCGTATGATTTTCCCGGAAAGCTCTATTATGCAAACTCAGCACTACGTCATTCATAGTTTTACCGCTGTCCTCTAAGCAGTTTCACCAGTTAACTGATCCAGATTGGACAGAGAGTTTTCATTGACAGGGTGACTGAGCAAACCATGTTTTGAGAACTAGAACAATTTGCACACATTACAAAAAGTGTCTTTTATTTTACAGTATTGACTTGAGAGGGTTTCCATTAGTTCACCCAAAAATTAAAAGTCTGTCATTAATTACTGACCCTCATGAGGTTCCAAACCTGTAAGACCTTCATTCATCTTCAGAACACAAATTAAAATATTTTTGATGAAATCCGAGAGCTTTCTGACCCTACATAGACAGCAACGCAACTGACACTTTAAGGCTCAGAAAGGTAGGAAGAACATTGTTAAAATAGTCCATATGTCATCAGTGGTTCAACTTTAATTTTATTACATAATTTCACTGATTTTTTTTTGTTTTTTTTGTGTAAACATATTCCAATTTATGACTGCGTTTTAGTGCCACATTAAAAAAATAAAAAAAATCTAAGATTACGAGATTAAAATTGTAATACTTCGAGAATAAAGTCGAAATTATGAGAATAAAGTCGAAATACTATGAGAATAAAGTCGAAGTACTATGAGAATAAAGTCAAAATGTTTCAAGAATAAAGTCGAAATGTTTCGAGAATTTAAATCGTAGAAATTAAAGTTATAATATTTTGAGAGTATAGCCTATTGCATATGTAAATGGCCTGGATTGAGAGCACCGGGAGAAGTTGCCAGGCCACCGGAATTTAGGCCTATTTGAATATGTTGCATCAGAGCGGCTGCATCATCTTACTGGGATGAGAAAGAGTCAATTTTAAGGACTCGTGGAAACATACATATATATATATATATATATATATATATATATATATATAACATTAAGTGACTATTCACAAGCTGTTTTATTCATGGTATAATACAGTAAATGATTGGACATAATATTTAACATCTTCCATTCATTATTTGTTGCATGCCAGCCAACCAGTAATCGCAATAATTTTGTGCTTTGTTGCTTTTAATATAACACAGCTCAGCTTTCAAATTCTGTCAGTTTTATCACGAAATACAAATTATAAATGTGTTTTTCCTCTTTATTTCAAGTTTATAGCAAAATATAAAAGTGAAGGAACATCAGAAGGCATGAAAAAACAGTATAGCCTAATTTATAATGACAGTAATGTCTCATTATTGTAATCGGAAAGGTGATTGACTCACATGCCGCTTAAACTGAAGCGAATACAGCGGTCTGTCACGCCACATTAAAGAGTGTGAAAAAACACATTATAATATACATATTGTTAGTATTTCACTATAGGGATTAGTAAGATTTTTAATGTTTTTTTTAAAGAAGTTTCTTATGCTCATCGTTCTTATGCTCTGATTTGATCAAAAATACAGAGAAAAAATTACAGAAAAGTAATTTTGTGAAATATTTTTGCAATTTAAAATAAGTTTTCTATTGTAATATACTATAAAATATAATTTATTCCTTGAAGCAAATCTGAATTTTCAGCATCATTACTCCAGTCTTCAGTGTCACATGATCCTTCAGAAATCATTCTAATATGCTGATTTATAAGAAATGTTGGAAACAGTTGTGCTGATTAATAATTTTGGCATTCTTTGATAAAAAGTTAAAAAGAACAGCATTTATTCAAACTAGAAATTTTGTGTTACAATATACACTAATATTCAAAGGTTTGTGGTCAGTAAAAAAATTTCTTTCTTTTTTTTAAAGAATTTAATACTTTTATTCAGCAAGGATGTGTTAAATGGATAAAAAGTGACAGTAAAGACTTATATTGTTAGAAAAGATTTCTTTTTTGAATAAATGTTGTTCTTTTTAACTTTTTATTAATCAGAATCAAAGAAAAAAGTAACACAGGTTCCAAAAAAATAATAATAAGCAGCACAACAATTTCAACACTGATAATAAATCAGCATATTAGAATGATTTCTGAAGGATCATGTGACAATGAAGACTGGAGCAATTGCTGATGAAAAGTCAGTGCTGTGTCACAGAAATAAATTATATTTTAAGTATATTAAAATAGGAAACCAATATTAGAAATTGCAATAATATTTCACAATATTACTGTTTTTTCTGTATTTTATCAAATAAATACAGCCTTGATGAGCATAAGAGACACCATTAAAAATCTTACTGATCCCAATATATATATATATAGAGAGAGGGAGAGAGAGAGAGAGAGAGAGAGAGAGAGTCAAACCAAAATTTATTCAGACACCTTCAAAATTTCTCACATTATCACAGTTTATTTGTTATAGTTTAGAAAACGGTAATAAAATGATTAAAAAAAAATTATTTGAACTTGTCAAATATGTGTGAAGTTTGGTGACCAGTCAAAATTTGTTTTCTCTATTAATTATGCCATAAATGATGTCAAATTGCTTGTTACCTTATATTGACCTGTATTGTAATTTCCTTGACTTTGTCCAACATTTTATCCCTTCCTTACAGGACTTGACTACATCAAACAAAAGTTCAGTGAGCCGGTGGAGGAGATCAAGGAGGAAGCACCTAAAGAGGAGGAGAAGGAGAAGGAGAAGCCTTCTGGTAGCCCTTTCTATCGGCGCGGCACGACTCCAAGCCACTCTCCTGCCCAGAGCCCAACCCCGTCACCTCCTCAGTCCCCTCATCAGAGCCAAGCACCCAACCCCAGTGCCAGCCGCAAGATAAGCAAGGACAACAGCAGCGTAGCCCGAAAGATAAGCAAGGACAGTAGTAGTGTAGCCCGCAAGATAAGCAAAGAAGAGAGAGCCTCCATTGTGGCAGAGATCACCAAAGTATCCGCCCCTCCTCCTGTACCGGCCATCAAGCTACAGGACGTCCCACCACCAAAGCCCCCAAAGGCCCCTGAACCCCTGCCCAAACCTGCCAGCACAGGTAATGGGCAGCTACATGCTGCTTATCACAGTTACTACGTGAAGCCGGTGGTGCAGTTGCCTCCACCAGAAGAACCAGAAGATGAAGAGCCTGAGATGACGCAGTCCAGCCTGGCCAGGATGCCTCCACCACCCAAACTGGTCAGGATGCCCACTCCAAAACCAGAGCCCAAGATCAGGAAACAAGAGTCTATCAAACCAAAGAGCTTAGCTGAAACCAAGAAAGCCAGCATAGATATGGCTGATGAAACCATAGCGGAAGAATCTGTAAGTGTCTCCTTTATACTTATGGATTTTATGGATCATTGCTGGAAATGTTACATCATGTGTCTTTTTTCCCAGGGTCCGAACTCAATTTTGGTTGCCATGGTGATGCTTTTGAATATTGGATTGGCGATCATTTTTGTCCATTTCCTCACATGAAACACTACCATCTCAGGTAAACTTTTTTATCTTTATGTATTATACTTGATTTTTCGAGGTTGTAAATGACAGATTAAACTGAAAATTCTATTTCAGTTTTTTTTACTTCAAAATGTCAAGTTTAATTCAACCTGTTAACTTCCTGTTTCTTTGTAACTGTTTGTGAAATTTACAAGCATTTTCTGAGTGAAAATTGTTTCTACACCAATTTTTTTAGTACACCATTTAAATGTTTGAGGTCAGTTTTTTATAATGTTAATGTTAAATGATAATTTATACATTGTAATGTTACAAAACATTTGAATTTTCTAATCCTCAAAGAATCCTGGAAAAAAAAAATGTATCTCAATTTCCACAAAAATATTAAGCAGCACAACATTAATAATAATAAGAAGAAATTATTGTTGAGCAGCAAATGCACATATTAGAATGATTTCTGATGGATCATGTTACACTGAAGACTGGAGTAATGATGCTGAAAATTCAGACTTGCCATCACAGAAATAAATTACATTTATTATTTATTAATACAGAAAACAGTAACAGTAAATTGTAATAATATTTCACAATATTACTGTTTTTACTGTATTTTTGATTAAATAAATGCAGCCTTGATGTACTTAAGAGACTTACTGACCCCAAACTTTTGAATGGTAGTATAGTTAAAATGTGTTAAAATCAACATTGAATTGAACAATTTCAACTCCATAATTTGATATATTTCTGAGTGAAACAGGATATTCAACCAAGAAAAAATGAGGACGGGACTTCATTCTGATATTATCATGTTGCTAAGTAAATGACTCAGTGCTAGTATTCACACAAAACATATAATTACTGGATAAAATAATGTGTTTTTAGGTGGAATCTATCTATCTAACAAATATAATTATAATATAATAATTATATATACAGAGCTGGGTAGTAATTTATTACATGTAATCTGGATTACGTAATCAGATTCCAAAAATTAAGTACTTGTAATTAGATTACATTTTAAAAAACTCATAATCAGACTACATTTACTATTTTATGGACTACATGATTACATATTATTTACACAATAGCAATTATTTATTCATAATTTATTGGTTCGCCCTAATTCCTCTTTTTCATCTTTTTTAAATTTTCCTTTCTAAAATACCCTACTCAGAAAATCTTCATTCACACAGAGATCATTCATTAGTCTGATGGCTACACAGCATTTGACCACTGGATTTACAAAAATCCTTTCAGGTTTGAGAAATGTTTCAACACGGCATCAACTACTGATGAACTCATTCATTTTTATTAGAATTATCACTCAGTCGGTTATTTTACCATGTTTTACTTTGGAAGGCGTTTGTCTTTCAAACACATTAAAATGCACAAATTCACAATTTTTTTGTCATCTGATCCTCTTTCACTTATTATATTTTTATTTGAAGTACCCCTGAGATTTGAAAATTAATATTTTAGTAATGAAGTATCATATTTGCATGTTAATGGTTCTCTGACCTTGGTTATGGCCACATGACATGCAGGTAAACAAATAAAATATTTCATATTTTCAAGAAGTTTTTTACATTTGATTCATTTTTAAATTGTTTTAAATGAAAATTTGTATTATTTAATTAATTAGCTTTTCATTAAACTCATAAACCACCTGTAGTTCCTTCACAAACCCAGTTTGGGAAAACCTTCATGTAATATATAAAATGGTATAGCTTGTCCTATTTAAATCAATGTGAAAAACAAGATAGGTCATTTAAAAGTAGTCTGATTATATTACCTAAAATGTGTAATCTAATGGATTACGTTACTAACTACAATTTTTGTCATGTAATTTAGAATCAGTAACGGATTACAATTTGTAAGTAATCTACCCAGCTCTGATTATACATAACAAATATTTGTCATAACGAGTCTCCAAAATTTTTTTGTTAAATTTCTATATTTGATAGTCTGATCAACCTTTAAAACAGAGTTTATCTGACAGAATGGAAGCTGGAGTTTTTACAGTGAAGTTAGAATTAGCTGTTTGAAGCCAACATCCAAAACACCTGCCAGCTACAGCCTCTGTGCAGTGTTGCCAAGTCCGCGGGTTGAAGCGACCTCAATAACGTGATATTTAGCCACTGGAATGTGAATTTACCAGGGGAACCCTGCCAAAAAAACGTGTATTTTACCCCCCCGGAGCGCAATTTTTAATGGGGGACCCCCTCGAAACGCGATTGGGCTAGTCTTGGGCTAGTTTTGAGTAGCAATTCGGCAGGTTTTGTTGTGAAAACCTGGCAACCCTGCCTCTGTGACAACTAGCCCCATTTGCATTTTTCATGGATGTACTGTAACATTTAACCCTGTATTCTATTAATTCCTTTAGTGTTGGATGGCGACCCACACGGTGTCAATGACCTTTCTGAAATCCAAATGGCACCAGGCAGTCTCCAGAGGGCAGAGGGAGCTGAAGGATCAACATATGGGAGTTTGAAACCCAGAGCATCATCCCTGAGAATGACGTGGTCTAATATCATGTGGCTCTGGCAAAAGAGATGAAAATATTTTGGGGGAAAAAATTACCATTAAAATGAAAACCGAAGAGGAGAATGCAGTGCAACGTGACTCTTATCTGCTGACGGAAAGCCTTAATATCAGCCACTCCATAGGTCTCTGGCAGAGACTTAACTGGAAATGTTTGATGATGCACTTTTGCGTGATGGGCAAGCGCAGCTGCCTTACTCATTTACCATCTGACGTGTAACTGGGAGATGTGCTCGCAGTGCCAGAGGAATGCGTTCAGGGGGCTTTGCTGCAGCGGGCGTACGTTCCAGCCAGCCTGGCCCGAGGAAACCGAACGCGCACACCAGCGTCACTCATCCGTCTTACCGACCCACTGCAGTTTCTTCTAGCATCTCCTACGTTCTTCTCGGAAGCTCTTGAATCCATGCTCCCTACTGTACTCATCACGTTTCGTTTTTTGTTTTCATGTATCGATCTCTCTTTCCTTTATGTTTGTTAACCTCATCGTGTTTGAATTTAATGCGAAGCAAAATCACTCCCACTTTTTTGTGAGTATTTCTAAACCAGACAAGGGAAAATATTATATTATTTAAATGTGCAATATTATTTATTTTTACATTTATAGAGTTTAATTGTTCACCAATCGGGGCACTGCAATTCTGTCCCAGTATTTAAGAGATGGAAAAATTGAATTTACAGGTACTCTATATATATATATATATATATATATATATATATATACACACAAGATACGTGATTTCCCACTCCTTTTTGATCACGTCCACTCAGATCATGGCAAAACCATCAAAATCAAAAAGTCTTATAAAGTGTGTTATTTACTGAATTCTGGGAATTGACTGTTTGTCGTGTTACGTAAATTAAGCCTATGCCATTGTGCATGCGATGTTGTGCAAGAGTTATTGTGCTTCAAATGTCAAGTTTGACATGTGACAGCAGGTGAGATGTTTTGAAAAAAAAAAAAAAAACGATGTTGAGGGCTTGCTTGCATGTTTGTGACCTTGGATGCTTTGGATATCAAAAGTCAGGTAGTGCCACATTCGGGTGGCACTAGAGGAAGTAGGACGTTGCCTTTAAGAGTCTTTAACAATACTTCAGTTTACCTCAAACAACATAGAAAAGGAAATAAAAGCCTCGTACGAGATGAAGTTTTTGTCTTAAATCTGTAGTATGCAAATTCTGACTGACTGAGTCATTGAGGGATTCATTTAAATGTGCCACTATGCTGTAAAATGAGTTTTTTGGTACATCCTGAAATTTTACTTTTATTTGTTATTCTTATATTTATGTGCAGTTTCCCTCTTCAGAAGGTTTATTAAAGATTTATTTATTATATATAGCATTCTAGATATCGTTTCTAGTGTTTGGTGAGTGTACAAGGGCTTGGAAAACTCAGTTTCTCTTCTTCAAACCCTCATTTGCTTTTAGTTTTCATTTGCATGAGGTCTTTAAATGCATTAACGCCTGTACATTTGATTCGAAACAACTAATCTGAGGTAAAATATGTTTAAGGCATAAAAATGTACTCTTGAAGGACGTGTTTCATTTGGTTGGATTTCAGTTCTGTGCAACAATGCAGTGCAATGTGTACGGGCTCTTTTTATATGTTTTCTGAAGGAGAGTTGTGAGCTCTTATGCTAACAGCGCAGGACATGGAGTTATTTTTCTAAAAACAAATGTTGCACAAACAAAAAACATTTATATACTATATAAGGTTTATTCTATTTATAAGCATTTTTACAGAGCACAGCCATTACAATATGAATTCTAAGATATTTTTCTATAGATATGCACAATTGTATTTTGTCAGAAGCAGTATAGCTCCTTTATATCAAGCATTGCATCTCACACATCATCAGAATTAAGACTCTAAGCCTATATATGACTCTATGTGATTGCTCTATGTGAAATGCTGAGGATGCAGGAATCCTTTTTCACCCATTGAATGCAAAAACTCATCTCTGTTTCATTTCAAGCCCATAGAGCCCCACGTATTTCTGTAATTTGAAAAGATATGGTATTTATCTGTATAATAAAATGTTATGCCTTGTAAGTCTGATTTCTCCATGATTCCTTTTTTGATTGTGCTATAATAACACATCTGTGTACTGATTCTTGTACAGTGTTGAAGGACTGGTTACTTGTTCACTGATTCTGAATCGGTGAATCAAATAGTGTCCATTCTGTTTTTGCTTTATTTAGTTGGGAAATTCTGGATGATACTTATAATTATTTTAATGTTATGTCTGAAAACCGATACATGGTTGATATTCAGATTCTGTGCAATTCTGTCAAAAATAATAATAATAATAATAAAATAAAGTAAATTAAAAAATATAATAAATAAAATTAAATAACAAATAACACTCAAAACTACAATCAGTCATTTTAAATGCTAAAAGTGAGTTGAGGTATCACAATATATACAGTAAGAAAAACCGATATTTATTTTGATAGATCTAAAGATGTTTATTAAACTACTGTTTTTTAAATACTAACATTAAATGTAAAAATAGAGAAAATGAGCATGAACAATTAAATATCCAATATCAACCATTATCAATTAAATTAAAAATCTCTAACAGTCAACCGATAACCAGTACGGTACCGCATAGCACTATTTTAATATACATTTTTTTCACTTTTGTTGGGTTATTCTGCTCTAGACAGAACTATAGTATGTTGCTCTGAACCCTCTGACCGTTTAAAATACTTTCAGCGTTTCACTTTTGCATGACTAAATGTAGACATGCATAGCGTGAGCACTGTGCTCCACACTAAAGAATCAGTTTCACATATGTAATCTTAAACGTCTTCAGAGGCCAAAGCTCTACCAGCTTCTAAAAAGTGAATGTAAAGTGTTGCTGAAATTGGATTAAGACTGGTAAGCAGTGAAGGGATATGGCTGCTTATGTGTTTTCTTAAAACAGAGTCGCTAAGACGTTAACATAAGCAAAATTATATTTCTGTGTTTAGCTTAGCACCATCGGAATAACTGGTTTCCACTTAGTAGACAATATAATGGATGATATGTAGTGAATCACCCTTGTGCCCTTAGTTAAGCACTCTAAGAAAACCAACATCTGAGTGTAGCGTACTTGGCAAATGACTCACATACTGGTAGTCTAAACAAACCTGGGCTCTGCTTTCCTAACATAAACAGCTGTCAGAATGTAAAATACGTATATCTAGATTGTTTCATACAATAAACAGCATTCTACATTCAGCTTAGTTTACAAATTCGATTAGGCCGAAGAAATTTTGATGTATGAATCTCAGACTCTAGCATTTCTGTTTATTTTGTGATAGCCATTGGACGTGATTTGGTCTAATTAATTCTAGGAATTGCCGTGAGCCACTGTTAATTAAAACAAGGAATTACTGACAGTGGTTTTGTATTGCCTATAATTTGGGCCTCTGCCTACAGTATATTTACATTATTTGTCATTTCACATTATTTAAGTAATAAAAACACATTACCATTCAATGGTTTGGGGTTGATTATTTAAACAAATACAGTAAAAAAAAACAATACAGTAAACAGAAATATTGTAGAATATCAATATAATATTTAAGAGAACTCATGATCCTTTAAAAATCATTCTTATATGATTTTTTTTTTTAAATAGAAAGTTAAGAAAAACAGCATTTATATAGAAATCTTTTGGAAAATCATAAATGTCTTTACTGTCCCTTTCGATCAATTTAATGCATATATATCAACACGTCAGTAAAATGGTTACATATGACATTTATACTTTAGGTATACCTGGGTGAATCATCAGTTTCTGACAAATGAATTATGGCTTAACCTTTGGTTTACTGTTGAATCATAAGGATAAGAGACTTGAGAGCTCAAGTCCCTGGGTCACTGGTTCGTTTAGATATGCACACATGTGAAATGAGAAGTGACAGAACTGTTACAGGAGCTCGGATGTGGCTTTATAGCCTCTGAGGAGTGTGATGATAAATCAGACATGGCATGTTGCTTTTCTTTTTAGAGAGAAAACCCACAATTATCTTCTATACTGTATCTGAAACCCACTGACCTTAATTTAGGTCCTAAACAGATTCCAGACGTCCTGAAAAAATAATTAATTAATTAATTATAGCCAGTTTTTCAGATGAACAACCATTGAACATCGCCCAGTGCGATGCATCAAAATCTTCAACTGCTTCTGTATCTCCAATTTGATACATCAATTTATTTATTTTTCTTGGGTGAGCCACAACAGCTGCATGTAAACATTTACTCATATGATTTATTGACCTTGTATCATATTATCAAACGATGAACTATTTCTGTCACACTAATTTACTCTAACAAAACTATTGCACAACTTGTCATCTCGCAATGTCATACGCACTTCTAGTTCAAAGGTTTTTTTGTTTGTTTGTTTTTTACCTTGAAATATCAGTTTTCAAAATCATTCTGACAGCACACTGACTTCTAATAAGATGAATGGCTTCATTTCTTTCCCATGTCTGTTTTAGAAGTTTGTAAGTTTGGCTAGCCACTACAAAATTCAGCGAAAAGGGCAGACTGCTTTACGGCAGCAACACTGTTAATTACGACTGTGATATATTTACGACAGTAAATTCCACACACACTAAACTGTAGGGGGCTCCAAAGTCGCAAAAATACACAAAACTACATACAGTTCCTTTAACATTGATACCTCATAGTTCAAAAGTCCCCTGTATATGTTAGGTAACATTTTATTTTATTTAATAGTGTCCTTGTTACATGTTATATGTAGGCTATGTGCCATTGTAATAACAGTAGTCTAAACTATTCATAATGGTATGCTATAGACCAAACCCTAATCCTAACCCTATGGTAAATACATGTTGTTAATTAATATTAGTCAGTACTTAAATGTAACAAGGACACCGTAAAATATAGTGTAACCATATGTTGCATTGGTTTTGTTTTGGGTCTGAAAGATTCCAGATATTAAGCTTTGCATAAATGCAATTCATTTTTAATTTTATACATGACATTGTTTGATAAAGGGGGAATAAATACGTTTAGAAGACCAATCTAATTCATAAACACTGTTTCAACAGAACAAGGAATTTGAAATCTTTATCCAGAAAAAAAAGAAGCTTTTTATTGGGTATACTTCATTACACTATTTTGTACTTATTAAATTGTGCTCTCTTCCAGATACACAGTGCAGATGTGTTTTAGATGGATTTATTAGTCACTGGAGATGATTTAAACCAAATCCGTGTGTGTGTGTGTGTGTGTGTGTGTGTGTGTGTGTGTGTGTGTGTGTGTGTGTGTGTGTGTGTGTGTGTGTGTGTGTAAAGGGGCTGTAGTCACAGGCTCTGCCAAAGCCAAACCAAAATAGTGTAAAGCAGCTGCTGTGAGAGGAGTCAAATGTGAGAACTTTCAAAGCAACAGCGCCATGTGGCTTCATTTGATCACCTGTATAAGTGTAATAGATGACAGGAAGGTCACTGATTGTTTGGAAAGAGAGAAAGGGGGGTTTTGTGAGACTGTGAGAACTTGAATGTAAATGAATTCATGTGGGATTGTAAGCAGATAAACTAAAGCTTTTATTAGCAAAAATTACAAGGCCTCCAATGGTTTTGATGCGAAAAATACACCTCTGTCTCCCTCTGTCACCCGGTTCCCATCTGAAGGTTCCTCTGAAATAATGGCACTTTAATTGTATCCTGTCAAACCTTGAACAATGGCTTCCTTTCATTACTATAAAAATACAAAAACAAAGAAGAGAGTTGGTCTGTCAAAAGCAAATATCTAGAGTCATTTTCTCAGGGATATCAATATAAAATAATAGAAATAATAGAAATAGAAAAGGCCATATGTTGGGGAGAAGAAAGCTGGAGATAGGCTGCTTGCACTTTAAAGCGAGTACACAGCGTCATATTTCACCTCTCCTAATATTTCCTCATAAAAGTCTTCTCTCCACACTCAAGCTGAAGTCTCAGGCTGAAATAAATAGCTTGCACGTGAGCTTGTAACCTTCATGACCTTCCCTGATGTGTTTTACCTTGACTGGTTGCTATTTTTTATTATTTACATATATTTTTGACATTATTTTTTATATTTACAACATAAAAAATACTACAGAATCTGTTCTGAAATATAGGCTACATGTATTTTGCAAAATAGTGTACACACTCAAACTATGCCAACAATTTGACATCAAATGTGTTGCCGAATTAAATATTTATGAATTATAAACGCATATTTCATGGTGAAGTGATGTCCATAATAGAAAAGCATTGAGAATAGCATAACATATTTACAGTTGTGTGTTGTGTGAGCACCGGACATCTATTTCTGCTGTTTATGAATCAGTGTAATATATATAGATAATTGATGTGTCATAAATCATTAGGATCCTTTTAATAATTTCTAATTCTGTTCAGTATAGATTACCCAACCACCTGGTGTGATTTTAATGAACTTGTCTGTGGTTTTCCAGGAACATTGCGCCAACTGCTGGCATGCTGAGCAAACAGCTCATAACAAAGATAACAGCGCCCTCTGCTGAGCAAACGTTGCATTTAACAATGATACACTAATCTATTTAGGTCAAAGCAGAAAATTACTACACAAATAAAATCTGCAATATTTAATACTTTCATACAAGGCATGATTCACATCAAAACATGCAACTCAAATTTATTGCCCACAAGAGGTAGGTAACGAGCTTGTTGTTACCTATTGTCCATGATACATGTAAAGCTGAACAAGAATAGTTAGATAAACAAACATTAATAACTCAAATTTATATAACAGAAATAGAACACAAAATTAAACAGTTTATAAAAAAAAAAAAATCACAGAGACTTTTGTTAAAGTTTTTAATCAGATATCTGATTAACTGACCCAAGCTGCCATGATACTATACATTTTTTTATTTCCATCTTTTTTCTGTATTAATCTTTACCTCACCTAAACACAAGTAATATATTTGTTAATCACAATAATACACTATAAATTGTTACCAGTGCTTGTTTTCTCATTAAAATATGAGCATTAAGGATGAATCATAAATGAAACAATATGTTACACTATGATTCCTCATAAAATATGAGCACTAAGAAGCTTTGCATAGTGTTCAGGTCGATATCTTTGAAGGTAAACATCCATTTTCCCCTTTACTTTCTTCTCACAGCTTAAACCTGTGGAAACAGACAAGAAAAATACAGTATATATTATTAAGTGAAAAGAGGTTCATGCAATATTATTTGTATGTAATTCTAAAGGGTTAGTAATAAGTAATAGATGCCAAAGTGTTTTAGGTATTTACGGTTTATATAGGCAGCATATATCAACCTTCTTAGCCATGGTGAGATCAAATAAAATATAAAAAAATGTTTTTTTGTTGGGTTTTTTTCCAGCTAGTTGCTAAGGGAAAAGCATTCTCACATTTCCATTTAGTTTAACTCGATGTACTAAAATAACTAAAACTGAACTAAAAAAATATTTTAAAAAGTATATACAGATATGATTAAATCTGACAAAATGACTAAAACTTTAAAAATAAAATCATGAAAATTGGAAAATATAAATAATTAATTAGTAATATTAACTAACTAAGATTATAATAAAAACTATAATAGAATCTCAGTCATACTAAAGTAACACTGGTCTATATATGATATGTGTGTCCACAAACATCGGCCCACCCAGTTCTGCAGCAATGCCTGTAATCCTCTGCAGAGCTGCATTCATGTCACCTCCTTCAGGCACCAGAACCTCAATCTCTCCCACACAATATCCGAAATCAGCCTGGTCCAGATACACCCGCACTGCACCGGCCTCTCTCTCTAGCATGTAAGAGCAGCGCTCGGTCTTGAACTCGGCAAAACAGACGAGATTGAGGTCATTCAGCCACTTTGTGTCATCTCCTGGACGGATCTCTTTGTTCTCATTTTCTGCGACTTTGTCAATTTGTTCCCTTTGTGAAGAATTTGATTCACTCCCTTCAGCAGTGTGTTCCCTGATAATCCTGCTGACTTCTGATTGAATCAGAGGGAAACTGGTTATCTCTCTGTATCGTGTACAAAGGGTCTCAGAGTCATTGTCAGGTGTAGTTTCTGAAACTGCGGGGCATTTCAACTCCCACAATCCCTCTCGGCATCTCAGCCAGAAATCTTTTAGCGTGAGGATGAAATCTGGTGAGTCAAAGTATTGGTCTCCAAACTGCTGCTGACCAATGCATTTAGCTGTACAGAGATAGGAAAGTAAAAGAAAAAGACATAAAATGAAAGGGTAGTTATAAAGTATAGTGTGTGTATAAAGTATAAATGATTTAAAGTTCATTTGGATAATGAGAAGATCTGAAGACACCTCCAATATCTTGTAGTTCCCCATAATTTCTGCATCACAAACGAATTTTCTTTCAACCTCTACAGTCATTTTGTTCTATGAGACATAAAAATCAAAACGAGAAAGACTGTTGAATATTGGCATATTAATTATATTAATTAAAGACTGCAGTAATTGACAATCTGTAGAGTTGTAGTGCCAAATCAAATCAGATCAGATCAGCTGTGTTTCAAAACCAAGAGAGCTGCCTTATAAGACAGTAGTTTTCCGCTTTCGGGAATAACTAAAAATGCTGTCTAGGTAGGCAGCTCATTATGTTTCGAGACACAGCCAACTGCCAACAGCCAACAGCAAATATTGCCCGGAACCTGATAACAGGTTAATAAATAGTTAGCGCAGACAGTGGTAATTATTCTGTAACTACAACTGCGGTTAAAATCCGGATGAGATAGTCATTCTGACACAATGAAAACAAACTATCAAAAAAAAAAACATCTAAACTTACTGATCAATCAGTAGTGTAATGAGGGCAGACGCGGAATCGGGGTCCTGTGCAGGTTTTCCGTTCAGGCATATTTACGGACAGCCTAATATCTGCGCGTCATTAAGCTCAGCGCATAACCTACGCAACAGAATGATTAGAAGTATTAGTTACTGACAAATTTTGTATTTATATCAGGATTTGAGAACTTCATTTTAAAATATTACATTTTACATATATGTTATTGTATATCACATAGACTATTGGTACTTTATCCAGTTTGGTTTTGTATGAAATATTTACACAGCAAAATAAAATAAAAACTGACAACATGTTCAACAGCATTGTTATTATTTGCCAAAAATATACATATAAGTTTTCATTTTAAGCGTAAATATTGTATACTTAATATATCGTCATCAATATATATCCATATATACAGGCCTATATATATATATAGCTATAGTAATTCATGTTAGGACCATGAGACACTGCTCAAATATCCAGTTGTTATAAATAAAAACAAGCTGAAAAGAAAGTGGAACTGCGCTACAAGTTGATTATATTATTATTATTAATTTATTATTTTTCTTTTATCAAGACAAAAACCCAGTTAATTTTAGTTCATTTGTAAGTCACTTTGCATAAAAGCGTCTGCTAAATGAATAAATGTAAATGCAGATAGATTCAAGTCATAGCATAATATTCATACACTAAAAGGACTTTAGCATTTATTTCTGAATTAATGTAGCTAAATATCAAAGTTGCTTATTGTATTTTTTTAAAATAAACAATTCTGTGTGCAATCAGCATTGTATATTATTAATTATTAGATTAGCCTACATTTATTAGCTTAGAACTCTTTTATTTGGTTATTAGATATCACATAGGCTAATAATGAACACAACATTAATAATAACAAAATAGGCCTAAATAAACTGTAAAATATATATATATATATATTAATTATTTATATATTACATACACCTACATTTAAACATTTCTATTTTGGCATGTGTTTTTTTGAATACTTCGCCTCTTCTGCCTTAAAGACGAATATGTTAAATAAAGTAACAAATAACTGAATTAATGGCAGTATAACATTGTTCCAACATGCTTTTAGGTGTGTTGAATGATTTAATAAATCGTTAGAGGGAAGAGGAACATTCTTGGAGAGAGTGAGCAGTCAGCTTTTGGGGGAGCTGTCGTGTGT
>JAFVLL020012820.1:0-16312 GCA_021397915.2 Tor tambroides | reverse complement strand
CCATCAAGTGCAGCTGTCACTCATAGTCCTTCAGGCACCACGGACCAGCTATCAACTACTGCCACACGTCCAGCAGGGCCAGGCGAGAAATTCATTATTCTGCAGCTCCGTTTACAGATAATCTTTATTGAAGCTTACAATATCCCTGGTTCTATGGAGTTCCAGACTCTGGCCATCAACATCACTACTGAGGTGCTTTAAGAAATATTTTAGTAATATTATTATTTTTTTTTTTTTAATTACTATTAAATCAGTTTAGACTACATCTATAGAGAATGTAATTTATAGCTTATGTCTGTGTGTTTCTATGTGCTTCTGTAGCTGAATCGATTCTACAGGGAATTGTATCCAACCATCTTCCTCAGATCCTTCATACAGAGATTCTGGTATGTTACAAGGCTCTCGTTTATTACCTTTCCTTTCTACTCTTTTTTTCCCCTTTTCTGTCTTTGTTGCTCATTTCTGCATAAAAATGTGATATCTTTGTCCAGTTCTGTTAAGTTTTCATCCAACATTGTCAGTACAGTCAAGTCAATAATATTAGTTAAAGGGTTAGTTCACCCAAAAAAAAGAAAATTCTGTCATTAATTACTCACCCTCATGTTGTTCAAACCCGTGAGACCTCCGTTCATCTTTGGAACACAATTTAAGATATTTTTGATGTAATCTGAGAGCTCTCTGACCCTCCATAGAGAGCAAGGGTCCTTACACGATCAAGATCCAGAAAGGAGATCGGGATAATAATCCATGTGACAACAGGGGTTCAACTTTAATTTTATGAAGCTATGAGAATATTTTTTGTATGCAAAGAAAACAAAAATAACGACTTTATTCAACAGTTCGTCTCCTCTACGTCAGTGTAGCACCATTTTGGAGAATATCCACTGGAAAAACGTTGGCCCCTTAGCACTGGCCCTGCACGGGCAGCCCTCACTTAGCCTCCAGGAAGCCTAAGCACTGTTGTATTGAAAATAATAAAGTTTGAAGTCACTGTTATGGAGGTAAGCGCTTGCTTTAGTTGGGCTCTTGACCCTTGACTTTCTAACTTAAGTTTTTCTGTAGCTTATAAAACTGTTTTTCTGAAGCACGTTTGTTATAACAAAAGTTGCAAGAAAAACAGATTTGATGATTCAGTGGCCTGATTCCCTGATCTCTCCCAGCGTTTGGTCTCTGAGGACATTAATTAGATTTAATCTTTTCACATTGTAGTAGCCCTAGAATGCAACTGCATGAAATTTTGTCTTGGTTTAATATTTTGAACATTATGTAGTTATGCAGAAATTATTTGGATGGGATCATGTAGACTCACACAGATATCAAGATTCAGTGTATGAACCTCAACAATGGTGGTCCAGAATATGTGCTCTAAAGTTGATTTTTTTAATCGGGGAGCAGAGAGAGCAGAAAGAAAGTGATCAACGAACACACTAGGCATCTGGATGCCCTCGAGCAACAAGTGACTGATCTACAAGACCACAGCAGATACAATATTCTCCGGCTGCTAGGATTAACTGAAAGGGCCGAGAAAGATGACCCGATTGGCTTTCTGAAACGGTCACTGCCGATCTGGAGCCCATCACTTGTGGGCAAAGATATCGAGATCGAGCATGCGCATCGAGTTTACTCCAGAGCTTCAACTGATCACTCCAAACCGCGAGTGTTTCTCTTCAAACTGTTACGCTACAATGACAGGAATTTGATTCTTAATGAAGCAAGATGTCACGGTCCTGTAAAAGCAAATGACGGTGCGATGTTAAGCTTCTTCCCCGACTTCTCTCCCGCGACGGCAAAGAAGCGGAGCTCCTTCAGTACAATACGAAAGGAATTGAAAGAAGCAGGTCTGCAGAGCTTTCTTCAGTATCCAGCTACGTTGAAGATTGTCATGAAACACGCCTCAATTCCTAAGCTCCGTTCCTGCTCCTCAATCTCCTGGGATGGATGAGGTATAAGGGTTCGATAATACTGAGTGACTCGACTTCTGATTTGCTGGTCTGGAACTTCATGTGACAATCGTCTACTGGCAGTTTCTTCATGTGGGCTGGGAAGCTTGATGTCACTGATGTGCAGTTTTCGGTGCACATTATGCAATTGTTTGTGTTTGCTTCCTCATTATAGAGAGTGTACATACCCCCCTTTTTTTACCTCACTTTATTATTCGTGTGAATTTGAAGTTATTCTGTTCTCTTACAATAGGGCTAATGGCGGTGTTCTAGAGAATTGCACTGGCTGTCATGTTACTGTCACTGACAAAGACAGAGGAGGGTGGCAGCCTAGGGTTTGTTTTCACCCCAGTCTGCAAAAGTTCTATGGGGTGGGTTTTCTTTATGTTAATGGATTTTTCGGAGAGGGAGGGATGGGTTAAAGGTGGTATTACTTTCTCTCATTTGTTCAGTTCACTTATTTGTTTTATAGTAATGACTGAAACTTAACCAATGCATAGCCTCTTGTTCATTAATAGATGCATGGCGATTAATCAACCCCTCCCAAAAATCATATACATTTTTCTTAGCTAGACACAAATCTTATTCATGGATTGACTACATTTTTGCTTCCTCTTCCTTGACCTCAATGCTACTTGAAGTCGACATCTTTCCCCTTTCTCTTTCAGACCATAGCAGTAATTTTTTGAAGCTTTCAATTACCCATCGACCTTCGTGAGCCCCAGAGTTTTTTTGTGATCAATTCAGAAGTAAACTAAGTGAATTTATTGACATCAATAAAGGCTCGGTAGATGACCCACGGATATTGTGGGAGGCAACAAAGGGCTTCATAAGGAATTTTTCAATATCATTTCCTTTCAACAGAAAATTCACTGTAAGAAAATCTCTGACCTGGGGCCTCATTTATATAGCGTGTGTACGCTCAGATTTGATCTTAGAGTGTGCGTACGCTTAAATCCACGCCAGTGCTTATATTTATAAAGACGGTCTTTGACGTGTAAAAGTTCTTAGCGTCACGTCAGGGTCTGAGCAGACGTACGCACTTTTTATTGTCGGAGTATTGCAGGTTTTTTTAACCTGTTAATCAGCACCCCCCATTTTGGGCCTCACAGCTGAAAATGACCTACCTAAATTAAAATGGTAACAGTTCCTGACAATAATGTGCTACACACACAATTTAGGTATCTTTGGAAAGAAGACACTCTAGGCTTTACTATCCATCATCCAGAGTTGATAATGCTCAAAAAGATTATAGTTATAGACACTGAAGTGCCTTGAAAAATGTTTTACCACACTGAATGTTTTTTTTATTTCATATACAAATACATGAAATAAGTCCTGGAGCAATCCAGAAAAGTAATGGGTTGAAAGTCATATGTCTCATGAGTTTATATTTCAAATTTGAAGAAGATACCATGAAAAATGAGATTCCTGCAATCATTTTCTGAGAATATTTCTAGTCCCCCCACCCCCCGGTTTGAGGAAAAATAACTACCAAATGTATTGCAGAATTATACAAACTATTTTAGTCATTCCTGCATAGTTTTTCAATTATAAAATAATAGACAGAATTTTAGACACCATATAAGTGATTTATTTGAGCACTAAAAAAATACAATAAGAATAATTTGAGTAATAAAAAAGAAAAAAATAGGAAAAAAAAGAATTTACTTTGTATGTAGTACATACTGAAGTACATACTATGATTGCCAGACATAAACTGATATTGCCACACATGGTCATACAGTCAGTAATCACATGCTGATGTGTTTCCATACCGATGATAATCATACAGATGGGCCATATAGTAAATAATAGCCGATCATTGATTCACATTGATAGCTCTCATTCAGTCGGTAATCACACGCTGATGTGCGTTCATACAGATGGTAATCATACAGATACAGCCACATTCCCCACAAAACACACACACATATATGAAAAATGTTGAAGAAAAAAAAAGAAAAAGAGTTATTTGTGCAAAAAGGCGATCGCTAAGTTACGCCCCCCTCAGATGACAAGTGCGTCTCAGCGTGTGTCACGCGCTGTCACGAGAGAGCGCCAAATTCAAATAAACAATATTCTGCGTATCTGTGACTTTTTTTTTCAGTGGATGGTCTCATTCTGTTTGTGACACTTTATGCTACAAAACTTTGTTGTTTTTTTTACCACCAAGACGGTGTTTTTGAGCGTAATTTATTCCATAACGGACACAAACAATAACTCTCCCAAAGAAATGAAACAAAAACAAAGGAATATCGATCCATATTACAACGTTATTGTTTCGCTGGACTAAAAGTGCTCTATGGGATGTTGTTCTGTGGACCCTTATTTTTCTAACTAAACCGGGATTTCAGCAGTGGATGCGTTTGTGACTCATTATTACAATGATAATGGTACATACTGCTTTTTTATTCTGCATGTTTTGATGTGTACTGCTTACACAAATTTAGCAGATACATTCCTTATAAGCTTTCCATTGAAAAACAGCGATCTATCATCGATGCTTGAGGCTTAGACCTTCAGAATGATATATAGTTTGTCAAGATTAACTGTCCCGTTTCATTTAATCCTGGTGCTAGGTAACAGGTTAAAATGTAAGCTGTTCTTGCAGCTCGCTGTTCTAAATTACGATGATTGGTGATATTTTATATGTTAATGACATTAATTAGGAGTCGTTTACAAGGCAGAGAGCTGAAACCATTCAATTGCGGGCAAGTTCAAAATCATTTGCATTTGCAATTCATAGATTTCACATCTGAAAGAGACGCGTACGCACGTTTTCTGTTCGTACGTTCATTCTATGAATCAGACGTACGCATATTCGAGATATGATCATGAGATCAAACTTAGGATGGTTTCTGTGCAACATTTTATAAATGAGGCCCCTGGAATCTCCAATCTCCGATCAGGCAATTAGAACAGGCAAACCAACACACTTTTTCTGATCGTACGGCAGCTAAAATTGAAATTGTTAGGAAAGAACTTCATTTATTATATAGAAACAGAGCCAAATTTCTTATTCAAAGATCCAGACAAAATTTTTATTTTCAAGGTAACAAACCTAGCCATTTACTGGCTCTAAGAATGCATAATAGTGAAAAAATTGCTAATATTACAGCGGTGAAATCTCAAACCATTGAGGTTCTGACTGACCAGAACAGCATAAATGACATTCTGTTGTGATCTACATATAGCTCCAACTCTAAATGTGAGCCCACATCTTACACTTTTATCTACTCAATCTTCCACATCTGTCAGAATCAGACTCTGAGTCTTTAGCTAGGCCTAAAGTTTTAAAGGATTAAAGTTATGAGCAAGGGGAAATCCCCAGCCCTAGATGGCATACCAGTTGAGTTCTACTTGACCTTCTGGTTAGAGGTCTGCACAGGCTTTAAACTGAAGCCCGAACCCGGCCCGTACCCGAGATCATCTGACCTGACCCGACCCGAGCGGCTGTAGCATTTGGATCAATCAGACACACGATTTTGCATTTGATTTAACAAATCAATTAGTCATTAAATTAACAAATAGTCACAGACCCCTCACCCAATACACATACTGCGTGCCAATATGTCTGTGAGTGACTCCAGGCCCCTGGTTCCATGGCAACCGATCTGATAACACTAGTGTTATTGCTCAAAGGAATGAGGGCAGAGCAACATTTCCCCTTAGGAAAGACACATTATGCCATAAAAATTGACTCTTCTCTAATTAATTCATAGAAAATTTCTTTGAATGAACACACATATCTTCAGGTCATTGTGTATATCATTACTGTTCTTGTATATGTTTTTGTGTATTGTATACTGTTTTATGCATGCTTATGATAGATCACTAGTTAATATCACTTTAACTGTAGCATGTTTGGTCTCTATCAATTCGTCTTCAGATGATCTAATTGAGAGTGAATATTACATGTTGATACCTATGCAACATATGTGTTCTAAGAATCTTTAATAGTTTGTATATCAACTTCCAATCCAGTTCATATGCAAATTACCATGCTTGGAGACAAAGAGTTGTAAACTTTCCCTCCAAAAATTCAGGACACCATTGGTTCTTTGACACCCCAGAGGTGTGACCTCTATAGCAGATAAAGCTCTCACATCAGTGACGCCACCGCAGTCTGCGGTTCTGTTAGAGCCTAAGAGGATGAGAAAGATGTGAGCTCCTCAGCGACCCTTAAGTTTTGCGCCAGGCCTTGCGGCCTTGACTTTCCATTCAGTCCGTACCCAGATCAGATGGTCACTGCAGTCACCCGGATCCAGTCCGTAACCAGATCAGATGGTGGATCAGCACCTAGAGATGACCTCTACAGTCCTGAACGTCAGCGGAGACCAGGACACCTAGATGAGCCCCAGAGACAGATCCTCAGTAGCAACTCTACAAAAACGAGTCAGATATGGAGCTTTAATTGGAAAAGTCTTTCCTTCACAGTCTAAAGAAATGTGAATTACAGATGCTTAATTGTCTAAAGGTGTAGCTGTGTGTTTTACTGCCTATTGATGGATCCGTGGCTGGGTTGTGTTTTTTTATTTTTATTTTTTTATGGCTTTTTATGGCTTAGTTTTGGGGTTTCTGGTTAAAGACTGGTCTCTATGTGGTTTACTGAAAGCTGAGATTAGGTAGCACTATTAAAACTTGTTCTGGCCCAGTTCAGGGCTGGTTATAAGTTACTATTTGGCTGAGATTTGGGCCAGTTATGGCTCATGTCTGTAGTCCAGATCTGGGCCAATCAAGGTCTGTAATTCTTTGCTGCATGTGGGCCGAGTGTAACTGCTTGTTTGGCCCAGAGCTGGCCCAGACGTCAATTGCTATGTGAGATTCCATTTAGCGCGAGGTTGTGCCTTCCGGAAGGGGGGAATACTGTCAGCCTCCAGTCACCATAATCCTCCCTGGCTACCACCTGTCAGCCTCATCAGTTCCTCTACAAAAGCCAGCACCAAACACACATGCTTGGTGTGGTCTCGTCCACAACTAGGAATGCTATAATCATCTATGACGTTACCAGAAACATACTTACCTCCTTGTGGCTCTCCTCATTCCTGTCTCCAGATCCTCTTCATTCTCCGGTCTCCCATTGTGCAACCTGCAAGAAAGAGAGTTTAATTTTCATTCAGTGATTGTTTAAAGTGTGTGTGGCTACTCATCATTATCTTCACTGTTATGCTGCTATTGATATCACTCTACTGCCACTTCCCATATGTCCCATACTTGGAATTTGTGCTCTGCATTTAAATGCACACATACCCAGAGCAGTGGGCAGCCAATGCTGTGGCACCCAGGGAGCAGTTGGGGGTTCAGTGCCTTGCTCAAGGGTCTCACCTCAGTCATGGTATTGAGGGTGAAAAGAGCACTGGAAAATCACTTCCCCCACCTACAATCCCTACCGGACCTGAGACTCGAACCCGCAACCTTTGGATTACGAGTCCAACTCTCTAACCATTAGGCCACGACTGCCCCACAAATGAGATATATATATATTTCTATATTTTTGGAGTTTGATACTTATCAGTCTGTCCAGTGAGTGTTCCATGACAATGTAAACCTTGCTCCAGATCATGACAATATCAGTCAGCTTCAGCTTTGTATATTACTCTCCATCAGGTCAGTAATTAGTTGTTGTTCTTCCTATGTGGAGTAGGGTATCAAATTAATTAAAGTATAAATCCATAAGGTTAAACATTTTAAACATATTTTAGTTATTGTGTTTGTTTTATGTTTGAGAATATACATGACTTTCTTCTTCACTGGAATTTCTCCAGAACTTGTAATATTCTAAAACAACATTACGATAATTGAAAAATAGCATTCTATGTGTGTTGTGTTTAAAGCGTTTTAATTAAAATTATAGTGCCACCCTCAGGCTGTATAATGGAACATCTGCCAAAAGTGTTCTGAGTGTGTTTAGCGATTAAAATATAAAGCTTAAAATGTTTATCATAAACTAGCGCTAAGACCCAGAATCTGCCCTACCAAGTTACAGTTAGAAGCTGCTACTGCAACTGTATGGTCCACACTTTATCTGTTGCCTCTTGCTTAAATTCTGGTACAAGACCTTAATATATGTTTATTTACTTTCTTTTCCTTTCCTTTGTTATGTCTTTTATAACAATTTGATAAATTAGCCCCAAAGCCAACTACTAACAGAAATAGGAAAATTACAAAGTCGCTGAGTTCAATCAGCTTTCCGTCTGCGCCCATGGATCCATCGGCCTCGTCTCCGTCGGTTGTCCAGCAACAACATCTTGTCTCCTCTCTCCCTCTTTTGTTAGAGTATTTAGTTTCATTGTATCCTTAATTCAGTGTCCCATTTGTTTTGAATACTTGGTGTGTTTTCTTCTGCCCTACCTGTGGATTATCATTAAAGATTGCATTTGAACTTAATTATCTGCCACTTCAGTCTGTCTGCACACATCCACACTTGATGACAGTATTGTTGTTTCAATAGGCTGATTTGGTAGAAATGCTGAGGACATTTGTTATGCTTCAATTTGTTTCATATTGTTTATATCTTACACTTTTTGCACTCTGCTGAGTTCAACTGCTCAAGGGCTTTCCTCTCTGGCACCGCTTTGTATTATATATATATATATATAATGTATGTATTGTATACATTTATATAGAGGAAACTGGTCATTGTCAAGATCACTTTTTAGGGTTAGGGTTACATTTGTGTGTAAAGGCAGCCACATATTGAGTTGCTGTGATGTAATACATATTTTAATGTTCAAGTAAATATTAAATAAAAACAATATCAACTGTACTTTTGTTTATGAATTTTGGATTAATTTTTTTCACGACTAATATTAATGTGAAATATTATTTCTGTCCAGGCCTGGGTCAGTGGGTGTGGATACGCAACTTATTTTTACAAATGAGTCTGTTATTCCAAATGCAACAAGCATTGAAGACAATCTTAAGACAGGAATTAATGAATTAAAAGTGTTGCTTGGTTCTGTGAATATTTCCAGTGTCATTGTTGGTGAGTTCTCATTTTCTCAAGCTGTTTTATATATATATATATATATATATCAATAACATTCTTGCTTTCAGTGGCTGATTTACTCTTGTTTTCATGTTGTTTCAGTGAAAGAAAACTCATCATTTAACACCAGCACAACTGTTCCTCCTGGTACCATAAACACCACTGTCTCTACTGATCTGTCAAGCACACCTGTGTCTAATCATTTGGATACTACAATTTCAACTATTTCATCAATCACAACTGCTCCAGCTGACCATCCTAGCAACACAAGTCCTTCTACTGTTATTTCAAATGGTGTACTTCCTACAGATGTATCAAACACAACATTCCTTTCTGGTTCATCTGGCACTACAGTATCTGTATCTAGTGCAGCTGCTAATAAGTTCACCACGTCTGTATTATTTACGAACTCAACACACTCTAAAGTTATCACCACCTCAACCACGTCTTCACAGCCAACCAGTCATCCATCAACTACAACCACCACAGCAACCACTCATCCATCAACTACAACTACCACAGCAACCACTCATCCATCAACTACAACTACCACAGCAACCACTCATCCATCAACTACAACTACCACAGGTCCAGCAAGGCCAGGCGAGAGATTCGTTATTCTGCAGTTCCGTTTAGAAATAATATTTATTGAAGCTTACAGAAACCCTGCTTCCATGGAGTACCAAGCTCTGGCCATCAACATCAGTATTGAGGTGCATTAAGAAATATTTTAGTAATATGTATTATTTTATTTTATTAGCTCTATTCCACTGCTACCTGGGTATAATGCATCTCATGTCTCAAAAAAGCCCTTTTACTTGCAAAGCTTTAGGCTGACTCGAATCTACCAGGAAATGTATGAGACCAACTTCCTCAGAACCTTTGTGATGGGATTCTGGTATGTCACAAGGAACTTATTTATTACCTTTCTTTTCTACTCTCTTTTGTCCTCTTCTTTCTTTCTTGTTCATCTCTGCAGTAAATAGTGATTTCTTCATCCAGCTCAGTTCAGTTATCATCCAACACTGTCAGTGCAGTCAAGTCAGTAATATTTGTGAATATTAAGTGTCCCCAACTAAGCAAGCCAAAGGTGATAGTGGTAAGGAAGCCAAACTAAATCAGGTGACAAAAAAAAAAAAAACCTTTGGAGAAAGCAGGCTCAGTTGCATAGTTCTCCTTTGGTCAGACAAATGAACATGGTGTGATTATGATTCCAAGCTGCATCACAAGTCAGATTGTGGATATTTCTTTCTTTTGCAGAGAAATAAATAGTAGATTTTTGTTCACCATTAGAACAGGGGTTTTCAACCACATTCCTAGATCACAATCATACTTAATACATTTGTGTGTTAAAAGTTGTTGTAATGTTTCTCTGTGTGTTCGCTGAGCGGCTGCTATGAGACACTTGTTGCAGTAAGCTAGATCGATATTAGAATATCATATTAATAAAGCTGGATAACTTGTGTTGCTAAATGGCATGCAGTTAATTTAAAACATATTGAATGATGGAGAAAATGTTACTACACAAAAAAGATGCATCTGATTATGCTATGCTATCCCTGCAAACAAGCCTGCATTAGTCCTCTACAGGCTGCCAGTGCAGGGCCCCTGAGAATTTGCTCATTGGCAAAATGTTGGCCCCTTAGCACTGGCCCTGCACGGGCAGCCCTCACTTAGCCTCCAGGAAGCCTAAGCGCTGTTTTATTGAAAATAATAAAGTTTGAAGTCACCGTTATGGAGGTAAGCGCTTGCTTTAGTTTGGCTCTTGACCCTTGACTTCTTAAATAATAATAAAGCAATAAAGTGTGACAGATTTTACATGTGTTCCTAAATAGAACCCAAACAATATAATGCAAGCACTATCAAAGGTTTTACCACAAGCACAACTTTATACTGATATAGCAAGACCGCTTTTAACCTCAAGGAATAATATCGTGAGATCTCGGCTGCTCCCGAAAGCCGGGTGAAATGGTAATTATTTAACATGCGTAGCATCGTTAATTTTGTGTGAAAAGATTATTTTTATCGAAAACAATATAATGTATGTGTTGTATACATTTATATAGAGGAAACTGGTCATTTTCAAGATTGCTTTTTAGGGTTAGGGTTACATTTGTGTGTAAAGGCAGCCACATGTTGAGTTGCTGTGATGTAATATATATATTTTAATGTTCAAGTAAATATTAAATCCCTGCCAAAAAAAAATCAACTGCACTTTTGTTTATTAATTTTGCATTAATTTTATTCACGACTAATATTAATGTGAAATATTATTTCTGTCCAGGCCTGGGTCAGTGGGTGTGGATACGCAACTTATTTTTACAAATGAGTCTGTTATTCCAAATGCAACGAGCATTGAAGACAATCTTAAGACAGGAATTAATGAATTAAAAGTGTTCCTTGGTTCTGTGAATATTTCCAGTGCCATTGTTGGTGAGTTCTCATTTTCTCAAGCTGTTTAATATATATATATATATATATATATATATCAATAACATTCTTGCTTTCAGTGGCTGATTTACTCTTGTTTTCATGTTGTTTCAGTGAAAGAAAACTCATCATTTAACACCAGCAATAACTAATTCCTTTCCAAATGCATAAAACATCATCATTCATACTGATCTGTCAAGCAATACCCAGTGTGTCTAATCATTTGGATACTACAAATCATATTAATAAAGCTGGATAACTTGTGTTGCTAAATGGCATGCAGTTAATTTAAAACATATTGAATGATGGAGAAAATGTTACTACAAAAAAAAGATGCATCTGATTATGCTATGCTATCCCTGCAAACAAGCCTGCACCAGTCCTCTACAGGCTGCCAGCGCAGGGGCCCTGAGAATTTGCTCATTGGCAAAAAGTTGGCCCCTTAGCACTGGCCCTGCATGGGCAGCCCTCACTTAGCCTCCAGGAAGCCTAAGCGCTGTTTTATTGAAAATAATAAAGTTTGAAGTCACCGTTATGGAGATAAGTGCTTGCTTTAGTTGGGCTCTTGACCCTTGACTTCTTAAATGATAACAGAGCAACACAAATTTTGTCAGATTTTACATGTGTTCACAAATGGAACCCAAACAAACAGCACTTGCAATAAAAGACCGAACAATATAATGCAAGTGCTATCAAAGGTTTTACCACAAACACAACTTTATACTTATATAGCAAGACCGCTTTTAACCTCAAGGAGTAATATCGTGAGATCTCGGGCGCTCCCGAAAGCCGGGAGAAATGGTAATTATTTAACGCGCAGCATTGTTAATTTTGCGTGAAGAGATTTTTATCAAAAACAAAAATGAACACTAATTTCATATATACTGCCTTTTAAAAATTCAAGTACTTTTCAAGTACTTTTTTCATAAATATGGCTGTTTTCAAGGGTTTTCCAGGACTTACATTTCAAAAAGTCAAATTCAAGCACTTTAAGCACACTGAAAAAAAGAATAAGTAAGATTTACTTAATTTTTATTTTGCAAGTTTTTGCACACATACATTTTAAATAAAATGTAAGTATTGACAAGTAAAATCTTCTTAACTAAGTTAGATAAAATTAGCAAAGGAAATAAGTAAATTTAACATGGCCAGTTAGAGTTTGAGGAGTAATTTTTACTTATTTTAAGTTAAATCTGCAATACTTAAGTACATTTCACTCAGTCATGGATTCTAAAATTTACTCAATGTAGCACTGGGAAACAACCATACTATTAAAGCATGTGATTCACTTACAAACATGTAAGTAAGCAAGTAGACAACTCCAGATGTCACAAAACAATAAGTTGCTAAACCTAACAACAAAAGCAACCATAAAACAGTATAAATACTCATAACTCAAAAACAGTGAAAAATGTAACCTTTTTAAGTATTCATGCCCCAGTGCATGATGGGAAAAATGGGATCATAACTTTGATATTTACTTAAAGAATCCTTGTAAACATAACAAACAATTCCAAGTAAAATATACTTATAAGTTCAAACTTGAATTTCTACAAGCTTAAATTGAGTACTAATATAGAATTTACTTTATTTTTTTAACTCTTGCCTGAACTAAATTATTTAATGTAGAAATTACATTTAATTTTTATGTAGTATTTACTTCACCACAAAATCATTTTTTTATCAGTGTACCTTGTACGAACCCTTTTCAAAACTGTTGTGAAATAGAGAGTAAAAGTTGCTAATTTCTCTGATACTCAGTAAAACAACAGAGTATTCATAAAAGAAACTTAAGTACAGTAATTAATTACATGTACTCAAATACTTTACACCGCTGGCTACACTATTTCTATTTCAGCAGTTGTCTCTGTTCTTTTTGCCTGAATGTGTCAGCAGGAATGAGACATTTTCATATGAGATTAAATCATATCACATTTCAAATCACAAGTGTTCTTTTGCCAAATTGTGCAGGCCTAATTGAATCATAATGTAAAATTAAAATAATTTGAAAATAACCTTAAAAAACCTGATTTACTGTAAAGCATTACATATTATTACTAAGTGAATTTTGAAACCGATATCCAATCAAAAATCAAGAGAGTTAGCAAAATCACACCTGCACTTTCATTGTAGTAATTAAGATATTTTCATGTCGTTGTTATTTATTGACTTTTTTTCTGCAGGCCTGGTTCAGTTGGTGTGGATACAGAACTTATTTTTAAAAATGAGACTGTGCTTCCAAAGGCAAGAGTTATTGAAAACCATCTTAAGGAGTCGATTACTAAATCAAGAGGGATCCTTGGTCCTGTGATTCCTTCCAGTATCATTGTTGGTGAGTTCCTCTGTTTCTCAAATGATTTTTGAAAGTAAAAAAGTGATTTGTTGCTGATTCATATTTGTTTTCTTATACTTTCAGTGGAACAGCAAGATTCAACCACCCAGGCACCACAAAATGTTCCTGCAACACAAATATCTTCTGCTGTTACACCGGTTCTGTCTAGTATGTTGTTCATGCTTTTGCTTCTGCTATGGAATGAAACTCTGTAAACTCTGCAATATTTTTCTCCATGTGTCACATACAAACCTACAATATGAAAACTCTATTGTCTGGTGTTCTGAGACATCACCATTACTCTTGGTTTTATGTTATGGAATTGTTGTGACCTGCATTCTTTATTCTGAAAATAGCATTTTCAGGAATTTCTTGGGACAACTGGGGAATTTCAGCACTCCTTTTGATGAAACAATGGCAATATCCACAATGACATTGCATTGAATTGATTGTTGATTTTTATTTTTTTTGGATGTTACAATAAATTGGAAATGAAAATCTGTCAATGGTTTTGATTTCAAAAATTGTACACAAAATCAATCCAAACTGAAATCAAAACACACTGAATGTCAAACGATCACACCACAAAGAAACAATGATGGTATTTATGACTTCACCAGTTCTGCAGAGGACACAGAAAACCATACTATATTATTAGAGATAGACATATTCTGTTTTTTTTTTAAAGATTCATTTTTGCCTTTTATTTGATAGGATAGTAAGGTAGACAGGAAACGAAGTTGGAGAGAGAGAGAGGGGGGACGGGATCGGGAATTCACCAGAGGAGGAACCAAGTCATTCCTTTCAAGTCACAAGCAAGTCTTTTGAGAGTAACTTTTGAGAGTTACAGAGGATCAGATGTTGATGTTTTATTGGTTAAAATGATGCCACCATCATTGAGGTCAGTGTTTGCTTTAGTTGGTCTCTTGACCCTTGACTCCTGTGTTAGATCTATCTCTGTAGCAATGCATGTGTTGTCATAAAGCAGAGAGATCAGTGTTCTATAGTGAGTGGCTGTTAGCTGCTTTCATATCACTAAATAATCTTCAGGTGCTGGTCTGATTACATCCAAAGCAACTTTTTATTTCATTTATATGTTTAGGTTTTGAATAGTCGACCCTGTGAAGCTACAGCATGCAAGGGAAGTACTGGCCTAATAGTTCATTTTAAAGCTACTGTACATAATACATATAAATATTTGAAGTCTTACTCTAGTTAGACACACACAGACATCACAAACCAGCCTATGAATCTCAACAATGGTGACAATCAACAAACTGCTTCATGCTGCAATGCATGCTAGGTAACACCATAGTAAAAACTCCCATCATGCACTGCAGTATGAAAAATTGTCACCACTGTTGAGGATCATATGATCATCATGTCTAAAAGCTTGAGCTGATACAGTTCTACTTTTTTTTCCCAATGTTTAAGCATTACAGTGGTGTTTTTTTAACAGGACTTTTTTCACAGTTCAGTAACCACTGAATGTCAGTCAACAAACCAAAGAGAGACACCTTCATGATGTTCATTCAAATGACAACCATCATTTAATTAGTCACTTAATTATCTTATTAACTTTAACTCTTTGAGGACTTGGGATTTGACTTGAGACTTGCTTGTGACTTGAAAGGAATGACTTGGTTTCTCCTCTAGTGAAATCAGCTGCTGAGTTCATGGGTGTAATAAACATATGGCAGGACTTTTACTTTCTGACCCCTGGACTATCTACCTCTGTCTGTAATATATCTGCTTGTTTAACACTCATTGGCCACCTGGTGGTATTGTGAGAAAATGAAGCCTCCAGAAATTAACCATTTTGTGAACCACTTAGCTGAAAAGCTTAAAGCTTCATGAAGCTTCATCTCACCATCACTACTAGACACCCTCCTCTGAAACAACTCACCTTGAGGGATCAATCCCAGGCGTGTGTCTAAAAGCCAAACGACCATTCGCAAAAAGAAATACATGTCAAAACAGGATAAAAAATAAAAAAGATAGACTGAACTGAAACATTTTCAACATAACTAATTGCAAAAAAATGTGCGGAGGGTTAAGCTGTGCTGTTGTTGGCTGCCACGGTAACGGTAATAAGCTAAGGTATTCCTATCAATACTTGTTTTGCGTACCAGAAAATCTGTCATGTCCGGCACTGTATGCATGGCTTGTAGTGCTTAAGTTAAATACTGAGTGTTAATAAATTAATATGTTAAAATGTGTGCTCTTATTATTCTGTGGACAAAATCCCGTGAACTTCGCCCCGATCGGGAGCTGTATATGCACATGTGCACTCATCCCAGATAGCAACATAATGTCGGCCCAGATCTGGCACATGTGGAATGATAATCTGGCCCACATGTAGCGTGGAATGATGGCACTTGGGCGGACTGCTCCTGTTTGCCAGATCTGGGCCAAAAGCAGGCCATAGCAATGCCACATGTCAGCCAAAAGCAAAGAAATAAACCTTATCTGAGCCACAAAATCTTCATATATTATTTATAGAGTCCTCTCAGCTTGTCTAAGCTTGTTAACAAGCAAAATCACTGAAGAAAAGAAGAGAACAGAAAAAAGAGACAAACAGAAACTCAAGAACTACAACTAACTTCAGCCACAGCCTTA
>JAFVLL020012819.1:0-49207 GCA_021397915.2 Tor tambroides | reverse complement strand
GTTCATATAAACAGAACTTTCAGAATCTGAAATCGGATTCAATCCGGATAAAGAAAACTAGAGTGTAAACATACATACTGAGTGAGCGAGCTAAATCGGCTTAGTTTGGATTAATTCACAAACTAATTATTTTGACTGCCCTAGGGAAAAATAAATTCTAAAATGTACATGAAATACATTTATTTCATGTTAAGTAATAATATTAATACATTTACATATTTATGTACTTAAAAATACCTTGAAATTGTACTTTTGGTATACTAAACTGGTATACTTAAAGTCTGCTAAATTGGAACGACTAATTGTGTACTTAGCGAACTTTAATTGTGCGGAAGTGGTGCTGAAATCCAACTAAAGACACACTGAAGTATATCTGATTGTGCTAAAGTAGGCCTATACTTCATTTAAAGACATTATTCAAAGATATTGTTCAAATATCATAAAATCCTTATGAATAGTGACATTAAAGCACATTTTAGGCTTAATATTAAGAAATGTGCATTGTGCACAAGCAGTACTCCAAATAAATTTGAACTAAAATTTTGATATCAGTAAGTCTTGAGCAATATGTCAGTAAATATGTTAATAGATTTGAATTATTCTTATTATGAAATAAATGTGTTTTAAATATATACTTTTTACTAGGGTGGTTTTGCAATCCGTATAAGTCGTTCAAAGGAACTGTTTCTTCACAAATCAGACACACGAATGTCAAGATTACAATACAGTACATTTTGTTTGTTCCTCACCCAAAGCTATTGTATAACATCAGAAGACTTGTGGGATACTTTTCACTGTTTATGAAGCTTGAAAAGCCTCAGTTTCTTTGTAATTGCATGGAAAAGTTCTTCAATTTCCCCTTTCTCCATGTTCAGCAGAAGCAAGAAAATCATATAGAGTTGGACTGATATTGGAGTGAATAAATAATCATATCATGTCTATGTTAAGAGTTTGATTTGATTTCTTACCTGTGTGAGTCCTTTGGTGTGCTTTCAAGTGAGAGCTCTTTGTGTAAACTTTGGAGCATCCTGGTACAAAGAAAAATTGCAGAGATGTTAGTTGAAAACCTCCCTAATAATCTCTGCCGGATGGCATGGCACATGTAATCCAAAATTATTTACTGGAATGGCACACTAACCTGGGAAGTCACAATGATGAATCCTTCTCTTCTCCAGCTCAGGGTTGTTCCGACGGTTGTATCTGGGTCCTGTGAGGATGCCCTGACCGTGGGCCATTAGCATGGAGTGAGGGGTCATCTGTCCAACCTTCATTCCAGTTCTAGACTGGTACGGCGGGGGAGGGGCAACAGAGGTAATGAGCTCTGCCTGGTTCTCGGGACTGCCGGGCTGGGAGTTGGGGGGCGACGGAGGCAAACTGTGCGGCTGGGGTGAAGTGTAGAACGGCTCGGGCATGACAAATTCGCCAGATTGCGTCGTCAAGGCCACTGTGTTCAGGTTGAGCATGGTCCTGCCGGATGCACCGATTACATTCATCGATTGACTCTGGGAGAAGGTCATTGTGGTAAGGTCGCTACTGCTGACGGGCATCTGGTAGACCGCCGGCTGCTGAGGGCCGATGTGGAGCTCGTCTGTGACGTTTATGTCAGGTTTGATGAAGAGGCTGTTGACTGTCTGGGGCACACTGAAGACGGAGGTGAATTCGGGGAGTGTCTGAATGCTACAGGGTTCGTCCACCCCTGGCTCAATTTTGATCTGATGCACCTGAGGTTTGTTTGGACGATAAAGGCCCGTGCGAAGGTGTGTGGTATTGGGCAGGATAACATTGATGTTGAGACTGTAAGGGGCTGGCTTCTCATCTGCAAAATACTCATCCACCACTGAGGCGCTTTCCCGACGGTACTTCTTATCCGTAATGTGTGGGGAAACCAGTGGGGTGATCTGGGGCAAATATTTATCCATCTCCATCCGTGTCTGAAACAAACAGAAGATGATTATAATACAGCAAAGTACCTTTAAACACTAGTGTACGTCACTCCTGCTAATTCAATTGATTATTTCTTCCGAATTTATTGTCATTGTGTGCAATCAAATTCAATTTGTAAAATGGAAGTTACTTAATTCGTTTGAATAATTTTTATCAGTCATAACCAGATGTACAATTAACAGGAAATTGAGTTGAGCATTACTTTTTAGATTATTTAAATCAAATCAAATAAACATTTGGTTTAATTAATTTAGCAATTTAATAAATAAAATTATTTATTGATGACTTCTTGTTTGCTACAAAATAGGCAATGACCCTCTCTATTTTGGCAAAATGCCTAAAAATTGTTTGTTGCAGCGTAATTTATTAGAATTTTTTTGCATCTAGTAGGCATAACTAAAGAATTTTAAGTTGTAAGACAAGACCAGAACCGAAACTGAAATCCAAATTATGCCTTAATTTAATTGCATGGAAAAAATTCTCTCGATTTAATTAAGTTCACTGAATGGTTTTATTTTTGATTGCATGCAGTCCATGTTGATAGATTTTGCATGTGTTTTGGTAATTAGATTAGCTGCCGTCAAACTGACATGTCTGCTCTGCCATTTTACTGTTTTCACTTCACCACAGCTGTTTAAAAGTTTGTATTTGAAAAAGGAGATCTGGCAAGCATATATGTTATTGTCTTTCACAGTTGATTTGTGATTGCAGCACCAGGTACAAGCAGTGGGAGATCATTCCCTGCTTTAACCGTGCTTTAACACAAAGGCAAGTTCAACGGAGCAGCTCTGCACAGTGCTCCAATGAAGCCCAGAGTAAACAGAAACCTCATAGGTGTGGCGGCCATGAAAGATTGGAACACAAAGCAAAACCAAAACAGTGACATGTGATAGCAAGAGGAGATATGGGCACAAACAATGTACAAAAATAGAACTCTAAAAACGAGTGCACCCTGGAGAGCCATTCAGGTGCAACGGTGCTGTAAACTCCTGAGACTGATAAACGAGGGCATTTGTGCGATAATGAAGAACCAGATTTACCAAACCAGTCAATTGGCAAGTCAAATGTGATGATGAAATGGTTAGCACATGCAAAAACCTGAACAGCCTAAATACCTGTCTTGAACAAAACAGTGTTTTCAGTGTTTACACAATCTGTAATGACTGCAGCATGTGCTAACCAATATAACCCCAAAAAATAAAGCACGAGACCACTAGTGAAAATACTTATATTTAGCATATTTCTAAGACCTGTATTACATATAAAGTTATGTTTATATTATTTTATACAAAAAACACATGAATGGATTTCAGAATGACTTTGGTATGTCGTCATATTGCTTTAAGGACAGCAGTGCTACATTCTTAGAAACATAATCTTTGTATTCGTGTTGGTTTCATGATTCTTTTTTAAAGGCAATGATATTACGCAGCGCCTGAAAGTAGTCCCCAGCTCAGTAGCCAATGATATGGCTGGGGACTACTTTCAGGCGCTGCATAATATCATTGTGCCTGCTGCACCCATGGTACGGCAGCAAAGTTTCTTGATTATTACGCCGGAATGAGAGTATAGTTCCTAGCCATATCAGCCTAGAAAATCGCAGCTTTTCATTTTCCGTCGGTCTTAGTACACGATGTAACTACAGGAGAGTCAAGCTTTAAATAGGAAAAATATTGAAACTCTTTGGTCATTTTTGATCGCGATGCTAATGGTCTAATCTGATTCAATGATCTATGCTAAGCTAAGCTAAAAGTGCTACCGCTAGACCCGGAGATCGGCTGAATGGATTCAAAAACAGTAAAACTCAACTGTTTAACTCCTGGGGAGTTGGAAAATGAGCCTATTTCCAAAAAAGTGGAGTGTTCCTTTAATATAATTATATATTCATTTTTTACATTATTTTCAAATGATGAAAAGATTCAATTAAATGACGTGTGGTGTAACTATTAAGTAAAATGAATAACATTTGGAATTCACACCTTGAATACATGTGAGCACATAATTCTAATCTTTATTTCTTTAATTCCTAAAAGATTTGAAATGTTATATGTTTAGAGAACTATACAAGAACTAAGAATACAAGTTATCTTTTTAAGAACTTTAATGTCGTTGCAGACATTTGGACACCACTTAAAACACACAGCTGCCTTTATTGTTGACCTTATTGCAGTCATTATATTTGACAATAAACATTTCAAAAGCACTGTAATGTCCAGCTGTCTGAAGTGGCAGCTATGTCAACAATAAGGCATGTATTGTCAAAATGCATTTCCTTGACAACCCACTGATGTGGTTTCATGTACAAATATCTTCATCCTTTCAGGTAACTCATACCCTAACATGTGAGGTCATGTACTCTCGGGGAATGTACAATGAATGCTGACGCTTCTGTAGCTTTTCATATCGCTGTGGATGAGCCATTTATTACAGACAATTGTACTCTCACAGCGTTAACGTCAACAATTCCACCTTCATCCCCATCAGGCCAGCTTTGGAAAGTTAAAACCAGGTAATTAATGGAAAATAGCTTTCGATTTATCTCCAGACCTAGCAAGCGTACCGCCCCTGCCCTTAGTCCTGGGCACAAACAGGCCTTGTGTTGTGTGGTACTGGCAGAAAGGCAAGTGCCCTTGGCTACAGCTTCCGTTGGCCTTAGAGACCTGGTTCTGTTCACTGGGTTTGTGTGAGGAGAATGAATAGCAGCTGAACCCTGGCCCAAGAACCGAGTTAATGATTAGAGAACATTTACAACCGCTAAGTTATGTATTTTAGGGACCGATAACGGCTGGGAGCCGAGTTAGGCATAAAAATAATCTTTGCGATAAATAAGCCAGTTTCTGTGCTGCTCAGTGTCGACGTTCGTGGAAAATATGTTTCACTTTCTGAAATTCTGAAAATCTCATTCACTCATTAAAGGGTTAGTTCACCCAAAAATGAAAATTCTGCCATCAGTTCTCTCACCCACATATTGTTCCAAACTTGTATGACTGTATTTCTTCAGCCAAAAAAAATAAAAAATAAAAATCATCCAATGAAATCTAAATTGTAAAAATGTAAAGAATGTTTTGTCCATATAATCAAAGTCAGTCGGATCTAAAACAACATTTTACTGCATGAACACCAAAAAACCCCAAAAAACACTAAGACATAATTTAATAAAAAATATATATTCTTTTATCTTCTGGTGAGTAAATGATGATAGAATATCAGTATAGTTTTTGCTGAAAAATCCCTTTAAGAATGCGTTAAAACGTCAAATATTTGTCTTATTATTTGTAAAGGAGCACATGAAGCTCAGAAGCCTCAGAAACGGCATGATATTTGTCTTCTGAACTGTTTCTCCGACATGAGATTTTGCAGCTTGTTTCAGAGTCCAAATACCCTGTTAGCCCAAAGACCTTTTTCCTAATTACAACACAAAAGGTCTTTCCCTTTGAAATAATCGTCTTTTATGGCCTAAAAGGAATTCAAAAAGATGGAGATTCGTCCACAGATCCCTATAAAACCAGACTGATAGGCTTCTTGTCTGTTTACTGGAGCCATAACAGCACAAATCATCCGAGGGCAGCAGCAAGAGAAAACAAAACCTTTGAGACCAAAATGATGTTTTATGGCTTTGGGGGAAATAGATAACAGTTGTTTTGGCTTTTCAGGACCATGACTACTGAAGGAACCATCTTGACTACTCTTCACAGCAGTGGATATGACTACTGACCGCTGGTTTTGTAAGAGAAAATTAAAGTAAATTACTGCAATAGAGATGCGTGACACTGCAAGACGATGTGACTCAGCCATATCTTATGATTAGATGTGCCAAATCAATCACGTAATTAAGATTAGCTTTATTTATAATCATGACGTTTGTTGGTTTCGGATTATTTTAGCAATCTAGTTTAGTTTAATTTAGACTATGATTATGACTCCTTTAATAGCAGGTACTTTTCTCAACCAGTACTGGGGGTCATGAGGTCAGACATGTGCTTCTCGTCACCAACCGAAAACAAGGGAGCAGTGACCATGCGAAGGCCCAGGCTGTTTTCTTTAGTGTAGCCGACAACCTACATGTTCCCTGTGGCCATACGAACTTTCGAAGGAGTGCAACGAGTTCATCAGTCATTGGCTCAGCCAGTCATAAACTAGTGGTGTTCTAGCTAGGATGCCATATGATCCAACACAGCACGTTCGATTCTCATTTCAGACCCAACCATTTTCAGTTGTCATTGTGGACTTAGATATGATCATTAAAGCAGAAACTTATGGCAATTGTGACACTTTAAAAGCAGTCTGACCAAAGGAAATGAGCAAACTATAGAGAAATCTGATTCTATAAATAAATTCTAAACCTGTGGATTAGGCTGAATTTTTTCTTTAAACTTTTGACTAACAGTATCCCTGTTTTAAATGACACTGATTTTCTACATAACTTCAAACTGTGCATTGAAGTTGCTGAGCATTTGTGTATTATTGTGCCTCACGAAAAACAACAAGGTAATAAAAGTAAATGGTTGTATTCTTTGATTCCTTCGCTTTCAAGTACACTATACAGTATACACATTTTACTCTTCTAGTGTAGGTTGTTTTAAGGACCAGAACTTGTGTAATGTTGTAGTATCCATGTCAAAGTTGTTTCAATGATCTCTCATCCATCTGAGATAATATGTTCATAATAAAGTCAAGTCAGAGTCAGGTATAAACTAGACTATGTACAGAACAATATGACGTCGGTGTTTATTGCAAAACTGACATGCAAATTTAAAGATAAATTTGTGTTACTGCATAAAATAAGGAATTGTGTTAAAGACATTTACTTTAGTAACTTCACAAGTAATCTAATTCTGATTTCTTTCAATTACTGAAATGGAAAAAACATAAACATACTATGAGATTTATTGTTTTTGGTGTCTTTGTGTTAATAGTAATACTAATACTCCTCCTAATAATACTTTGCATAAGCAACTATTCATACTTATCATACTAAATTAATAAATGTAAACGCGAGACAAACATACAGTAGTTTAGTTGACCCTTATGTGAAAATGTAACATGCACACTTCAACGAGAGCAGTCTGATAGCGATGCCTGTACTATTTTCAATATTTGATAAACAATACTTCATTTTATAAAAAAAAGTCTCACCGCGGGTTTGACGTCCTCGAACACAGACGAGTCCTCCGGCCCATCCGTGCTACACATCCGCACGGGTTTAAGCTGCGTGAAAATCGCCCTCTCTTCTGTATTCGGAGCGCCGACTGCCAGTCCTACACCTGCCATTTCTATATGCAAATATCGAATATTATATTTTAAGCTTATTTTTATTTACGAATACACATATACTTTTGTCCTTGTCGTTACATCCAGACGTGCGGTGTATCCAAAAACCCTCCCTGTGTCACTCAGGTAGCCTTACCTGTTGTAAAGTATCAAATTGTAAAAACGCAGTACATGAGTGACAGCTGCGTTAGCCATTCAGAGCGAAGGAAAGAGCGCCTTCTCCAATCACAGAGCAGGTAGGCGTGGCTCACCTGAGAGGTATATAACATGGAGGCGTTGCTTTTCTGTACACCCATCAGGAAAATTATCCTAAGGCTTTCGTATTGTAAACAATTGAATTCTTTGCTTACTATGAAAACGAACTTTTTTGTTATGAGAACCCTGTTTAGTTCATGAACAAAAATATCATGCTATTAAATGGTCTTAGCAGGACTCTTAACTATGGTTTAATGGCTGGTTTTGTACATCAGCTTATCGTCCAGCTATAGACAGGCTGGGAGACCAGCAAACAACCTAAGCTTGTTCGTGTATTTTTATTATTATTAAAAAAAAAAAAAAAAAAAAAAGATTTGCCTGAGACATCATGTTCACTTAATGAATTTAACTACTTCATTGCATTTGACTAGTTGCAAGTAAACTTAAATTAGGTTTAAATGCTGCATTTTTTGTTTTACATTATTCATAATTAAACATAATTTCAATTGAATTGACTATAAACAACATATTTTCAGCTTGCATAAATAAATATCTTTTATTACTTCATTGTCTGGGTCTCTCAGTCATAATAACATAATTCCATAGCTCCCACACAGACATTACATAAGACACCAGTGCATATTGTAACATGCCCATGTATAGTGATTATATTAAAGCAGACTAACTTACAAATGAAAATCTGTAAATCCCACTTCACCTGTAAACTGTTGTTGTTTTGTCTGAAGCGCATCTCAGGCTGAAACAAATCAGAGCATGAATCAGTTTCCATCAGATGCCTCACACGAAGTACCAAACCAACCAGTTATATTTATCTTGATGTACAGATTCAGAGAAGCCGTTTCATTGCTCCGTGAATTTCTAGAAGCAGCAATGTGGAAGAAGGATGAGAAAAAGAGATGGGTCGGAAACTGGATCATCTGCATTCCTCCTGTTCTATCAAAGAGCCTGAGGACAGACGGGGTCAGTCAAAAACAGATGTGGCCACTTCAGGTGTCACTGTTTAGGGCCAATTCAGAGGGAACTGTAGTTGTGTGAGAGGTCAGACAAGGTGGAAACACCTGTTCCTGCATTTAAATGGGGTTGCTGCATAACGAAAGTTACATGATGCAAAGATTCACTGAGCTCAGTGCAGAATGCCAAAACCTGCCATGCACTGTGTAATGTGCACATTATATAATATACATTATGTAATGATGAAAAGGATAGTAATGCTTACTTTTATGTACAACCTGAATTCCGGAAATGTTGGGACATTTTTTAAATTTGAATAAAATGAAAATTATAAGACTTTCAAATCACATGAGCCAATATTTTATTCACAATAGAACATAAAGAACAGAACAAATGTTTAAACGGATAAATTTTACACTTTTATCCACTAAATAAGCTCATTTCAAATTGGATGCCTGCCACAGGTCTCAAAAAAGTTGGCACGGGGGCAACAAAGGGCTGAAAAAGCAAGAAATTTTGAAAAGATTCAGCTGGGAGAACATCTAGCAACTAATTAAGTTAATTGACATCAAGTCTGTAACATGATTAGCTATAAAAGGCTATAAAAGGGATGTCTTAGAGAGGCAGAGTCTCTCAGAAGTAAAGATGGGCAAAGGCTCTCCAATCTGTGAAAGAGTGCATAAAAAGATTGTGGAAATTTTTTTAAAAAACGACGTTCCTCAACGTCAAATTGCAAAGGCTTTGCAAATCTTATCATCTACAGTGCATAACATCATCAAAATATTCAGAGAAACTGGAGAAATCTCTGTGTGTAAGGGACAAGGCTGAAGACATTTGTTGGATGCCGTGGTCTTCAGGCCCTCAGACGACACTGCATCACTCATCAGCATGATTCTGTCATTGACATTACTAAATGGGCCCAGGAATACTTCCAGAAACCACTGTCGGTAAACACAATCCGCCGTGCCATCTGCAGATGCCAACTAAAGCTCTATCATGCAAAAAGGAAGCCATATGTGAACATGGTCCAGAAGTGCCGTCGTGTCCTGTGGGCCAAGGCTCATTTAAAATGGACTGTTTCAAAGTGGAAAAGTGTTCTATGGTCAGACAAGTCCAAATTTTACATTCTTGTTGGAAATCACGGACGCCGTGTCCTCCGGGCTAAAGAGGAGTGAGACCTTCCAGCATGTTATCAGCATTCAGGTCAAAAGCCAGCATCTCTGATGGTATGGGGCTGCATAAGTGCATACGGTATGGGCAGCTTGCATGTTTTGGAAGGCACTATGAATGCTGAAAGGCATATATAAATTTTAGAGCAACATATGCTCCCCTCCAGATGACATCTATTTCAGGGAAGGCCTTGTGTATTTCAGCAGGACAATGCAAAACCACATACTCAAACTATTAAAACAGCATGGCTTTGTAGTTGAAGAGTCCGGGTGCTGAATTGGCCTGCAGTCCAGATCTTTCACCTATAGAGAACATTTGGCGCATCATTAAGCAAAAAATACATCAAAGATGACCACAAACTCTTCAGCAGCTGGAAACCTATATCAGGCAAGAATGGGACCAAATTCCAACACCAAAACTCCAGAAACTCATAACCTCCATGCCAAGATGTCTTCAAACTGTTTTGAAAAGAGGAGGAGATGCTACACCATGGTAAACATGCCCCCGTCCCACCTATTTTGAGACAAATATGACTTCATCATATTTGAAATGAACTCATTTTGTGCATAAAATTGTAAAATTTCTCAGTTTAAACATTTGTTATGTTATCTATGTTCTTTTGTGAATAAAATATTGGCTAATGTGATTTGAAATTCTTTTATTTTTTATTTTATTCAAATTTAAAAAAACGTCCCAACATTTCTGGAATTCGAAAAAAAAACCAACAACTGCTGTTTCTTAAAAACAAAAGACTTATTATTTTTTTCATGTGAATGTTCATGAATCAAGGGAAGGACCTTGGTGACAGAACAGTCTGTTACAGACTCTAATTATAATAATTTGCCTCAAAATGTTGGTTGTCAGGACTCAACACCTCACAGTTCAGAACATCAATCATTCAGAACATTCCACGAAATGCTCTGCATAATGTGAACCCATATTGAAGAAGAAGGTATTACTTGTGTGAGTATAGGATTTACAGGCACGCCGAAACGGGGAGGGGGGGAGGGTTTTAGGATGATTCCAAGCACGATTTTTACATGATCACAGGGGGCCCGAGTCAATATGATGTTCAGGGGGCCTGGAAACCTTAGCGGCACCCCTGATGATTTGTATTTCTCTCATTCGTGAATTTAAATAGAAATTGAACCGTGGTAAAAAACAAAAACAAAAAACAAAACAAAAAAAGATACTGTTCCAGTATAAATATTATAGAAGTCAAATTTAGATTTTAGATTTAGAAAAGATTATTGCAAAAAGTTTTATGTATGATGGTTTTATTGAAAAAGTTCATAAAAACATATCAAGACAAACTTTGACAGATTGACAGATGGATAGATGATCGATGGATAGATAGATAGATAGATAGATAGATAGATAGATAGATCAGTATACTGCTCTATTCAATATTCCTGTCATTCTTATTCAAATTCCTATTCATAGTGTTTTTAGGTGGGGCCAATTAAATTCAAATTCCAACTCATGAACTTCAATTCAGATTTTTGCCCAACCCTGGTCTTCACATGATATTAAACACAATTTAAAGGTACAATTAGCCCTACAGCAGTCTTTTACTCAACTTTTTACTCACTTTTACGGTTTCAAACATGTATGCTGTTGTTTTCTATGCAACACAAGAGGGAATATTTTGAAAAGAACTGCATGAAAATATTTGAAATATCTCCTCTTGTATTCCACAGGAGAAAATAAAACATAAAATAAATAAAACACAAAAACTTCATATTATTTAACTCTAATATAACTATTGCTTTAACAGCTGTAACAATCATCCAACATCACTTAACGTTTAATCATGTAAAGAGTAAATACAGAAACCTTTAAAACATTTTGGAACCAATAGTGGCAAAACAGGTAAAAATATCTGCCACATAAAATCACCGGTGTCCTGAAAACATTCGGAAAAAGGATACTGAATGTGTGCTTATGCAGAATTAAGTACACTAACTATTAAAGAATCTCGCCTGAGCACCTTGAGAGTGGCATGTGTGCTTGTGTAATCAACAGACCTGTCTTTGCCTGGCTCGTATCAAATTTGCATGGGCAATTGGTTGATGGATTGCGGTGAGTTTCAGTGTGTGGTTACTAGTTCTCTGCCTGCAATTGCTCACCTTCCTGAGGTCAAATTACATCAGCCGCTCTCTCACACACGCTCCCGAACACGTGCGCTATGGAGCAATACACAGGTATCCACTTGTGCTGTGTTTCGATGCCGTTTTGCTTCATTTTTATGCCTCATTTGTCCAATTGCAGTGTCAGAGAGTATGACAGATGTCCTACCATGAACATTCACCATTTAGCATCTTGTTTTTTTCTGCTGGAAAACCTTTCTCAGAACATTTTCACAGTCAACAGCACAAAATGGCCTCACAACAACTCTGTAAATGAATATCTGAGCATTGAAAGTAACTGATGCATTCCGGGGGCCAGAGAGCTGGTGCCGGCTATGGATTTGAGAGCCAAATGTTGACTGAGGGAGGGTGTCCTTCAGTCCTGAATAGGCCCTGATTGTTCTCCCCTATTACAGCACTGCAGCTAAAATGTGTACTTTTCAATAAGGTAAGAATCAGCATTGATCTAAGCAAACCATGCAGCGCTAACCAACTGTGTACACACCCAGACTCTCATTGTGAAATGACAGAATGAGTAGTGTGACAAAAGGTGAAAAATTTATTTTTTTGTTCCTCCGGTGAATACAAACTATGACCACTTTCTAAAAGACAATGCTCATATGTAGAAATGCATTACAGTGTCCTATAAATCACAGTTGGGATTTTGTGCTGTCTGTACACTGAGAGCATTCAGAAAAATTAGCAGCACATGAGCTCTATGTCTCTCTCTCTCTCATGCTTTCTCACATATAAATACATACACATACAAAACAATGTATGTCAAATCTAAAACATGACTTACTTTTGCTTCTGGCTTTGAATGTCCTGAGTGACAGGATTTTGAAACCAAAACAGAACCAAACATCTCTCTACATCTGTGAAATTTTCAGGAGAATTAATCTAAAACTTAACATGTTCAATATGGACAATAAGTTTTTATTTTTTGTATATTTATGAACTAATTTCTCAGGTTCACATAATGTGGCCTTCACAATGAGTTAAGCTAACCATTCCATTACGACTAACCAGTTGCAGTCAACTCAAATTTGCAATTAAAATGCTGTTGTTTTCATTTCACGATTTCAGTTGAATTGGCTAAGAACAATAAAAGCTAAGCATGATTGAGACTGGACAGGGATTGTTTAAGTTCCTAGCATGCTTTGTGTACAACTGGATGCTAGAAATTTAACTGCTGAAAAAAGATTTGATAAATGCGAGATTGACCAGCAGGAACACTAATCACCATAATGGTAAGCAACCATTTTCAACAAAACAATATGTACACAAAAAGCAGTATTTTTTATCTTGTTAGGTTTATTCAGTTTTATTTCAAATAGTACACAGTAAGTTTGTAAATTTTACAGAACAATCCTGGAAAAATGCTACAGTAAACATATACAGCAAAAAACTTGCATTATATATAATTTTAAAATGCTATCAAAATGATGGTTTTTTTGGAAGTAAAAGCTATGAATTTATGGTGAAAAACAGTAAAGGACACTTCCAGAAGTCATTGTGTGACACATTTACTGCGTTTTATCCTGATAATTGTTTTGTCTTTGTGCGTATAACCATGGTCACTGTCTATATATGAGTATTGGCTTTGTTTAATGACATCCTTACGATGAATTCTGATTTATTATCTTGCACCATCTATATTATGACGTTTCTACAGTGTACACTAGTGTTGAGAAGTAATTGTGAATATGTAAGTAAATATAACATTGTTTTAAGTACACAGCACATTAGTGTTTACAGCGTGTGTCTGCAGTCATCAGTTTGACAGAAATAATTTTGTCCAGGTCTCAGTGACTACTGTACATACAGTATGTGAAAATTAGTAAGGGTCGAGCAATGTTGCTTGTGAATATCAATAAGGACACAGACAACTTTTCACATACACTGCAGTTCTGAAAAGAGACACCTGGATAAACAAAATGGACAAAATCACAATAGTGCAGAAGGACTTCATATAGGTCATTTGAAGCTTTACAAATATGTTGCAAACAATGTGAGCTATTGTAAATCTTGAAATGAATGCATTTGTTGCGACATTAAGTAGAGAAAGTTTGTTTTAAACATTATGATATATCTTGACCATTAATATAACTGTTAAGCTTTGGTTGTTTTATTTTCTGACTTTCAGACAGTCTGTTTCTTGTAAATTTGAACCAGACTGTTCACCCTTTTTTGTTAAAAAAGTCTTCAAAGATCCTATTGATAGAAAGACAAAGACCAAATATCAATACACAGAAAAGAACTGACTACCCACAGACCTTATATTAATAACTTTTATATGAATCACAAGGAAACCAAAGGGTTAATGAAGACATATGTTTGCTTTATGCTCTAACAAAATGACGTACGTCCATGTCTATTAAAACGTCTTTGAGATCAAGCAGGATGTTGAATATAACTTTAAGGGGGTAGTTGTGCAATTCTGAGCACCGGAATACAGTGGGAGGTGACCATATATGGGCCCAGGAAATGCTGGAATTCCTTCAGGTGAGATAGGGAATGACGTTTCAATGCAATGGGGTCAGAGAACGAGGAGTTAAACGATTTCTGTGCACTATCAATAAAATATGCAATTTGAAGTCTTTCAACATTTGATATGCCTATTTGCAGTTCACGAAGTCACAATGACCTTGCGTGAGAAAAGCGAAACGTTACTGTCTTCATGTCACAATCTAACCAACCGCATATTTTTTGAAGCAACTTGTGGTAATGGATTACGTAATGTGCGATTTTGTGCATTTTCATGCATGTTTTTATTTTTTTAAAGCAACTTTATGTCACCCATTTTATACAGTGGAGTGCAAGAGTAATTGCACTAATGCTTCTATTTTTTCATTATTTAAATGTTTTATGTTATATATTATAACTTTTCAAAGGTTTGGGGTCTTCAGCAGATGACTTCAGCAGATGATTTGGCTAAATTAACACAAAACAACAAGACGAAGCCATTAACTAACACAACATTTAAAAGGTACTATAGTTTAAAAACCTGTAATATTGAGTTAATACATACTGAAAAGTTTGAAAACACAAACTAACACATTTTTACATGTGAACGTTTATCTGATTTTGTCAGGAATTTAAATTCAGCAGTTTTTACAACCATAGGCTGTGCAATGTTGTGGCATTTTGAAACTCACTGATTGTTATTATGAGCGACGACACACTGACCGTTCCAAGATGGCGGACACATCAACGTGTCTGGAGCGGTTGAATGTGGCATCTACATATGCTTCCATAATATATAGAGTATCTACATAGTAATTTTTGTTTATTAAAAATGTTGAACGTTAAATATTTCCAATTTACTTTTTAAGTTAACATTTTTTTTAATTTGACATTTTTCAAAACTTTATTTGCAAATTACGTTTTGAATTTGATATATATATTCAATGTGTTTTCAGCCTTATGGATCCCACTGTGTATGTCACCTGTTACAGCGGCTGCCTTGTTTGCTGAAGTCTTTTAAATAGTATTCTGTCCTTGTACAGGCAGTAATCATCTGTTGCACACAAGTTTTTATAGCATAGCCTAACTGGTCAATAATATGATGCTTAAACTTGAAAACCTGCTTCGCAAGGACCAAAGAAGAACAGTTAAATCTTTTACAATGCTGTTCCTCCAATAACAATAAATAACATACATTTAAATGTAGAATTTACAGAATATAATTTATAAGTTAATGAAAACAGATCACAACAAAGAACTTAACTTTCAGATGGTTTGCTAAGGGGACATTTGTTGTATTAATTGACAAATTCAATGTGATAATTAGATTTTCATCAGAAAGTATAATCCCTTTACAAGCGGAATTTCTTAAGCGTCATAAAAATTGATAGGTACCCAGTAATTCTTTTTTTTACTTTGTTGAAAAGACATATGTCTGTGTTTGTGTGTGTGTGTGTGTGTGTGTTTGCATTTGCTTTTTTGGTCCCACAGTGTCAGGTTACCTTAAGTCCAGTCTGAGAGAAGGCTCTGGGATCAACTCTCTATTGTTACTCCATAAACTAATAACAATTGGGGCAGGAGATTCCCACACTCTACGTCTTAAAAAGCTCTTTTATTTCCTTTTTCACCTGCATCCTCCTGCCTCCCTCATCACCCAGACGAAATTCCATTTCTCTGAATTCTAAACGGTTCTGAATCACACTAACAGCAAAGAACAATGCCGCTATTGTAATGAACACTCAATGTCATGATTTCAAGGAAATTTTTACGTCAAATGGCAGTGTTTGCATTTTTAAGACAAGTTTTAAAGATCATCTGATGATATGAAAGATTTCATTTGAAGCGTCATCTCTTTTTAGTGGTTGGTGGATGGATTGCAGTCTTTGGAAAATGTTGAGTATAGAGAATATGCCGGAAAACCCACAGACTGGAATTATGGAGAGAGAGTGTGTTTGTGGGATAAATGCAAAGGTATCTAGGAAACACGGCTCAAACAATAAATAAAAGGATCATTCTTGTGATGTAACTTCAGGACGTCAGTCAAAAGATTAATTGCGTCAACACATCAACAATAGAAGATTTGGTCTGAGAATCCGATTATATTGTATTGATGCTCTAACAGTCAAAAGCCTCTAATGGAGGCTGTAATTATCTCATTATTAAATGGCATTGCATAATATCATCTAGCATCCCAAAAGGTTCAGCGAGAACAATGCAGAAATGAAAAGAATAAAGGAGTGTAGACATGGATCATGAAGCAGTGTTGTTCACTGTCTAAAATAAACTTCCCTGATCAAAATCTGAATTGAAAAATACAGAGTGAAACAACACTAATTATTGCCCTTTTGGAACAAGCAAGTCTTCCATCAATTTCCATCAATTAGTCAAAAAACCTCAATCAGTATTTTTGTCCTATTTTCCTTTAAAATACCTTAACATAACAGTTTTATTTTATATTTTATTTGAACAAAACATAGATTCTCTAAATATCTCATGCAATTTATAATAAAACAAACATACTGATTAAGAAAATTATAGTGCTGGAAGAATTCACACAAATGACCATATGAAACAATTTCCTTTTGGTTCCTGTTAAGACATGGATTTAAAGGGTCTAGAAGGTACTTGCAAAATGACAGGACATGTGGACTTTCCACTGAACAAAGAGCGGTCTGTTGTTTCAGTATGAATCATGACTGAAGGTAAACTATTACAGTAAGTGTAGTATTAGTCGACTGGATCTCCTGGGCCTGAGAAATCAATTAAACTGTTGTCTTTTTTGTCCATTAGAATATCTTTGGTATCTCAATCCAGAGCTGGTGATAGGGTATTTGAGATGTGATATCTACAGTATAAGAACAATTATAAGCAGTATCACCAGTGAAACATAAATTCCTGGGTACCAGTTGGTGTAGTGTTCGAGTAATGCTAAAATACACATAATTGTGACAGGTATGAGGCAAACTCCTTTTCAGCCCGTTACTGTGTATACCATTACTCAGCAACCATACAAGCCAAATATTGACTTTAGTTTACGTAGTCAGGGACTATATCTTTAAGTAGAATGTTGGCACTTACTGAATGTGCCTTATAAAAATTGGGTAGCCCTTTCTTTTACAGACCTGTTCCACATGTATATACTATGTACTTGTTATAATAATTTCAATAACAGGGTGATAACTAGGTACTAACCCTAACCCTTATATTATACTTTACTTTCTTAGGTTAGTATACTGTAAGTATACGGTAAGTGCACATACTGTAAAAAAAAAAAAGTGTTCCTGATATTTTTATTAAGTAGCAATATTAATTATAAAGACAGTAAGGCACTTGAAGTGCATGGGGGGTTGCATATGGTATGAATATGGAAAGTAATGATTATGTACATTTCCAAAAATGGGGGAGGGGGGGATGGGGGGTTGTGATGTATAATTATGATGTGAAATATTTTTTTTCTAACTCTCTGAGGTTGTCCTACCTATAAAGTTCTAGATGGTTCTACTCTGGTAAAAGGCGATTAACATGACTTAATTAACAGAGTGATAAATACTTGCAGTCAACAAAAAACATTGAACTGTCACATAGTAAGATTGCATTATTAGCACACTTTCAAATACAAAACAGGTCAAACCTGTTTTAACTATGTTTTAAAGGTAAGAAAAAATATATTTAAAACCATTTAACTATGCAACTTTCAAACATCTATTTTTATTTTATTTTATTATTATTTTTTTTAGATGTCCTTGTTACAGTGTATTTATAATTTAAGAACTGAGTAATATTACATAAACACATGTACTTTCTATAGGGTTAGGGTTAGGATGAGGGTTTGGTTGCATGTAATTATGCATAATTTATTGTTATAATAATAGTGAGTACATGTAACATGTAGACCGTAAAATAAAGTGTTACCATTTTAGTTTAATTTTATTTTTTAATTTTATATTATTTTAGTTTAGTTTATTGTGCAAGGTAGCCATAACAGTGGTGCAATACAATGACTCATTCTCATTGAAGGACTTTTATTTCAATCAAAGCTTTTTTCAAGAAGTTTCTCACAGCTGGAGGTATGATGGTCCGCCTACTTACGTCAGGACACTCCATTCAGAGCTAATAGCAGTGGGCGGGAACAGTTGAACATTCTTGTGGTTTTAGTTTTGCGTGTGATTTAAATGTTAGGATGTCCTTTTTCATGGTTGTCCTGGCAACGTGAGTAACACAGGCTCAATGACAATGTCAACAGATGACTTGCTGAGCAAATGGAAAAATAATTTGACGTAAGAGGAGTGAATTGCCTGTGGCTTTTGTTCTTGTCATATTCAGCTGGATATGGCCATTGAATTAATAGAAACAAACAATCAAAGAAAAATGATATGATAAAAAGTAAAAACATGCAAAACACACCCACACTAATTGTATAAAGCCTAATAATTAATTATAAATTGCAAAAGACCTGTTAAAATGAGCACATTTAATGAATTGTTTTATTAAAATACCCTAAAACAAAGCATAATTGTGTCATCATCTTTACCACTTAAACATGGCAACGTCATCTTGATATGGTAACATCACACTACCCTGCGACACAACAGCCGAACAAACATGCCACGTACAAAGCACGAGGTAAACCGAGGCGACAGGCAACGTGTGACAGCCAAACAGCGTTTACTTAAGCGACAGGACCTCGGGGAGCTGCATGCGTGGTAACGCAGCCAACTAAGCGCTAACTAGTGTGGAATTTCACCTGTGCTTTTGTCTCGCAGAACGAGTGGCGAGATGCTGTTTCCTCACTTAGAGCCTCGGGTCATTGTGACGCTGCCGCAAGGTGCGAGAAGTGATAAATTATTTCAGCGCCTGCATCTGTGGGGTCAGCTTTCCCATAGGTGCCACACAAAACACGGTAAAACAAAGGCTTTAACGGCAGAGTGAGACACAACAGCAAACTGAAAATGAGAAGGGCTCTGAATTAGCTTTTGATTTGTGCCAGAGGTGTCGTTTTTCTCCTTTGGGATTGGTGGGATGGTTAATGGTGAACCGGGATACCACCTAATGCCGCCAAATCTTGGCTGTGATTAATACTCGTGTATAAGACTGCTGGAATCAATCTGTCTTTCTTCATTCATTCATAAACCACCAGTCAGGAGTACTAATAAACCTTATGAGGAGAATTCCTGCTTTTTCTGGGCAAGCTAATAGTTGAGAATACTGGCAACTAGCACTGAAACACAAAAAATGTCTTTTTCGAGGCCCAAAACTTCAATAAATTGCACAATCACTTTTGGTGTTCCAAATTTTCAGGTGAAAACGTCATTTCAATAGGAATCAGCACGATCAGGAATTTCATGTCAGGACGAAAGATTTTGCCACACAGATTTCGCAACGGCTTCATGTTGGTCACACACATTTGCCAGAAACAGAAAGCTGCTTGATTTGAAAGTTACTTCTGTGTGAGCAATGCTTCATCGCTACACTTTTGACAGCAGACAATGGACCTTTTCTGCCTGAAAAGAGCCCGTAAGACCTTTGTTCATCTTCAGAACACAAATTAAGATATTTTTGATGAATTCCAAGAGCTCTCTGACCCTCCCATAGACAGCAAGCATACTACCACGATCAAGGTCCAGAAACGTAGCAAGGACATTGTTAAAATAGTCCATGTGACATCAGTGGTTCAACCGTAATGTTACGAAGCTACGAGATTCCTTTTTGTGCGCAAAGAAAACAACAATTTGTCTCCTCCGCATCACCCTAGCCCCATTTTGGAGAGTTTCTGTGTGTGTGCTGAACATTGTATGCTGTTCTAATTTGTGTTCCGAAGATGAACAGAGGTCTTACGGGTTTGGAACGACATGAGGGTGAGTAATTAATGATAGCAAGTCCTCAAAACAAATTAAAATTGTCATAGACATTTATAAAGCAAACTTCTTAGTAGATTTCTCCTTGCATTTTCCTTCTTATCAGCTTTTTTATGCTCATTGATCATGCAGTGTATGAAAATGTAGCTTTGAGCAACTGGCTGGACATGATGGTCTTACCACAGAAATATTCATTTTCTTAGCAACTGACTGTTTTAAATCATCCTGTGCTGACAGATCATGACAAGAGAGTTAAAGACCATTTGTGACCCTGGACCACAAAACCAGTCTTAAGTCGCTGGGGAATATTTGTAGCAATAGCCAAAAAATACATTGTATGGGTCAAAATTATTGATTTTTCTTTTATGCCAAAAATCATTAGGACATTAAGTAAAGATCATGTTCCATGAAGATATTTTGTAAATTTCCTACCGTAAATATATCAAAACTTCATTTTTGATTAGTAATATGCATTGCTAAGAACTTCATTTGGACAAATTTAAAGGTGATTTTCTCAATATTTTGATTTTTTTGCACCCTCAGATTCCAGATTTTCAAATAGTTGTATCTCGGCCAAATATTGTCCTATCCTAACAAACCATACATCAATGGAAAGAGTATTTATTCAGCTTTCATATGATGTATAAATCTCAATTTCCAAAAATTGACACTTAAGACTGGTTTTGTGGTCCAGGGTCACATTTATGCCTGCTGTATGAATATGCACACTTTCCTGTAGGAATTAGCTGTGACTAGTTTGGACACGAGGTTAAATATTTCTCTTCAGGTTCAAAGAAACCACAGCAGTCTATGCTGCCGTTGTGTCATTGTGTAGACTTTGATATTAGGGAAGTATTGTCTGGTAATATAGCACATTGGATGTGTTGGTACAAGAAGCAGGTTCCCTTTTGCCAACAGACTTAATACTACATAACAATTAAAAGTTAGTCAAAAGCAGGCATAACTCTTCGAGATGAGAAAACGAGGACATACATAATTTATTAACAAAAAAACATTTTAGTCTATTTATACAGCCTATTTATATTGCCTAAACATAGCCTATTTATATTGAGAAAGATGTGGCCTGACAAAGCTTATAATAGAAAATTTACCACAAAAAGTCACATTAGGGAAACTGGGGCAATTGTTAAAAAAAAAGCCCCTGATCAGTATATTAGATTTCTGAAGGATCATGTGACACTGCAGACAGGAGGAATGGCTGATGAAAATTGTGCTTTGCCATCACAGGAATACATTTCATTTTAAAATATTTTAAAATAGGAAACTATTATTATAAATTACAATAATATTGTAATTTAAAATATTACTGATTTTTACTGCATTTTTGAAGTAATAAATGCAGCACTGGTCCACATAACAGACCTAAAAAAATTAAATTAAAAACTTTTGAATGGTACTGTGTGTTTAAATTCAAAGTCACTAAAAATTTAGTCAGCATAGAACATATGCTGGACACCCCCAAAATCACTTCCATACCACAAAATTCTTCATAAAGTGAATTGAACACCTTTTTCTCAGGCAGAGAGAGCGAGAACTCTAAAAATTATCTTCTGTCGTAAACAGACATGTTGGGTTTCGTTTAATGCTACACTGTAAAAAAAAAAAAAAAAAAAAAAAAGTTGAGCCAACTTAAAATTTTAAGGCAACCAGCTTCAGCAGATTTTTGAGTTCTCTCAACTCATTTTTGTAGGAGATTCTCAACTTTTTGTTGTATAAACTTAAGTTGAGAAAACTCAAAAATCTGCTGAAGCTGGTTGCCTTAATTTTAAGTTGGCTCAACTTTTTTTTACAATTTTTACAGTGTATAATCATACTGTATGAAATGATATGATATAATTAGCCTCTGTGTGCCTGTGGCGGGAGGAGCAAACGACAGACACAGTGGGTGTGGCTTCAGGCCTCGGAGAGGCTTTTATTAAACAAAAATATCAAAAATAGTGTCCAACGGGGGAAAAAAAAGTGTCCAAAATAAACAGGGAATCTGGTGTCCTCGTCATGCTGCGGGGCTAGTGAAGGAGGGGCAGTGACAGGGAGGAAGGCGTCAGGAAGGCGGAGTCCGGTGGCCGCCTCTCGCGTGTCGGGGGCGGGGGCGGCGGCTTCGTTCAGCGGCTTCATCCTCCTCTGGCCGCGGCGCTTCCAAGGGGTAATACGGCCCGGCATCCTGGCCCGTCAGCCGTCTCGTGGGTGCGGTATTCCTCCGGACCGCGGGTCCGGCAGCTCGCGTCTCTGGCGGCGGCGCGGGATTCCCTCTACGCGCCCTTCCTGGACCCACGAGGACACCAGCGTGCATGCACGGGGAAGAGACCGGTCTCCCGAGGAGAGGCGCTCTCGGCATTTAACGGCGGCGGTGATGAGGCCCTATTCGGATCAGGTGCGCCTCATCACACGCCGCCAGACCGGGCTAGTTTCCGCGCCTCTCCTCTCACACGCCCACTCCCGTCGGGAGCCTGGTGAAGGGCGGCGAATAAGGGACGGGGTGGTGATGATATGAAAGGGGGGAGGCAGCCGACTCGTCACAGTGCCTTTATGGTACCTAAATATTATTTTATCTTCAGTATAATATGTAAAGAAAGAGCACAAACAAAAATCTAAGATCTACAAAGACGTAAAATCTATAATCAGTCAAACATGATAAAAACTTTCAATTGTAGGATGAAAAAATGCACGTCAAGTAATAATAAAATAACACTTAGCTAACAATTTTTGGTTTCTAGAATGTTTTGGGAACATTAGTTTCTGGTTATGAAAAACACAACATAAAAAAATTTGTGAACGTAGGGTTTCACAGAAAAAAAGAACGTTGTGAATTCGTTAAAAAAACGTTGCAGTTCCATAGAAATAATAATAATAATTAGAAATGTTTATCTTGGCTTCTACATCCTCCATTGTAGAAATCTCTTTTGTTGTTGATGTCTAGTGCACTTTGCTTTGCATATGTTCTCATACGTTCATGTCCACCTTGGGTTTAACCGCAAAGGTCTAAGGTGAATGACAACGTCCCGATATTTGAGGGTGTGTTTTGGTTGGGTCACCCTCCCTGTGAGACAGCAGCTGTCAGTGAAGAAGACTAAGGCGTCTTTGTGCCAAAGGGATGACAAGATTACCATGAGCTACTGACGGCTGCTGTTGACGCAGAGCCAACATGGAAATCATAGAGCCGACTTTAGAGAAAGATGAGCTGTGCTGAACGCTGTGGAACCATTGTTCTGTGTATACTGCTGAAATGATTATGTGCACAATAGCCAATAAAGTAAACTAAAACACTAATTCAAACCAGCTTTATTTTCTTTTATTATTTTCTATTAATATTTGCTACACACAAACGCCTAACCAAGCCATTACAAGCAATTTATAGATTTTAATTTAGATTACTTAGACCATTAATTAAGTTTTCATCCAAACCTGACCCACATGCACTCACTTTTGGGTTATCGCTGTGTTGTCCAGACACGTAACTCTTACACTGATACTTTTATGCCATAAGCTCCATCAATGACAGGTGTAGATGGACTAGACACAGACACACAGACAGAGTATTACATCAGTCATGTGAAAACACATCGATAATGCCTGTTCTCACAGTGCAGTGCTTTCACAAGCCTTTCCCCAGGGTGGATGCGTAGTGAAGATGGAGCGGATAAATACAATGCCAATGTCTAAGACAGTGCTGACACTCTCTCTCTCTCTCTCTCACACACACACACACACACACACATATATATATATATATATATATATATATTTTTCATAAAATATTCCATTATGGATCCTCTGTAACCCTGTTGTCAACAAATTTCTTTCTGTATTCTATAATTGCAGGATTTTTTAGCAGACAGCATCAATAATATAGTTAGATTTTAAACTAAAATTTGTTAAAATATGAACGTACGCATTAAAAATATAATATTAGGTTAACTTCACTCAAAGCTACACTGTAAAAAAAAAATGATATGATCAATATGTCATGACAACGTGTTGTTACATTACTTTAACTCATAAAAAATGTTAAGCAATTTTACATTTTCTAATTAAAGTTTCATAACTTTATTAATTACTGTTTACTGTTAACTTTTCAATACCTCTGATGTGAAGTAAATATTTACTTATACATTTAATTATCAAATTATAATCCATTATCTACAGTCTTTAGTATTTTTAAGAATAACAAATACTTCTATATAATATTAAAAACATTTATATAATATAAAAATCTTTATAATATATATAATATAAATAAATCTTCAAAATGTATTGTAATGGATAGTGTTACTAAATTATATACTTAAAAAATTAAATAAAAATCTTAAATGTAAATACTAAATATTGCACATTTCAAAATCCAAACTCAGCTGATGTGGTTGCATGACCTCATATGTTAAAACTACTGAATCTGAACTCCATGTCCAAGATTACTACACCCTTGGGTTGTACCCATGTACAAAAATGCTGCATCTATTCAGGTACACAATGTAAAGTACAATAACAAGTAAAAAATTAGAGCCACACCTTCAAAACAACCGTTTTGAGAAACAGTTTCATTGTACAAAAATGCACAGCATTTATATTAGTGAAAGTTGATAACGCCCAAAACTATAAAAATGACTCCTACACTATGAAAGGACAGAATTCAATAATCACAAAGGCCTGCAAAAACCTGCCCAAGTCAGTGTTTGATTACATTAACTGACCTGACAAAACTGGCAAGACTAACAGTTAAATGTGTTGTTTATCAATGTTGTGTTTTAATGTACATTTGTATTATAGATTATAAAAATCTCAATCCCGATTCAAGAAATCAGCAAGATATACTGTATCAGCAACCAAACTCAAGCAGATAATGTACATCACTGTCTATCAAAGTCAACTATGAGGATAAAAACACTGTTAATCCACTACAGAACAGGCACATTTGTCCCGTCTGACCAGCAGAGAAGCTTAAAGGTGCTGGTTTGTGACTTAAACTGTTTACTCAGTGTCCTGAATGAATTCTTTCATTGTGTTCAGACACATGAGCGCCGGGACTGCTTGTCTTCTCTTGCGTAGTGGAAAAACAGAGTAAATAACATCAGTGAATACTCTGATCTAAAAACCTGATGTCTTTCCTTTGTTTGATAATGTTTTGGTAGAAGAAGTGCTGATACGTGTGGTCAGATTTGACATACATTCATTACGATAAATTAGGGCTGGGCGATTTATCTCATGCAATATGCATGCGCATCTCGTCAGTAAAACCGGCTCCTTGATTAGCGGTAAATCCCCATCACCTGTTTTCAAATGGAGCGGCATTTAATACACGGAGCCGTAGTTCACTGAGAAGCTACGCAATATCACGTTCATTATCGCAGATGAATCGCCTTCGATAATGAACGCGAGATTGCGTAGCTTCTCAGTGAACTACGGCTCCGTGTATTAAATGCCGCTCCATTTGAAAACAGGTGATGGGGATTTACCGCTAATCAAGGAGCCGGTTTTACTGACGAGATGCGCATACATATTGCATGAGATAAATCGCCCAGCCCTACGATAAATACATTTTTAAAAGTATGTAGTTATTATATATATATATATTTTTCTAACTAGTCTAAAAGACTCTTTTAAATATGCCTAATATTGACATTCTGGCTGCATGTCAATGGACTTATCCCTAAAAGTATGTAGTTTGCTAGTGAGTACAGTGCTGGTGAGAAAGTACAGTACATTCTTTTGAGTTTGTAGTAAGCCATTATTGGGACATCACATCATGTGCCGTACTATTTAGATCTGGTTATTATAATATATATATAACATAAATTTCAGATTCAAGCATTTCTCTGCACTTTTCTTCAATTGAACATTTCAAAAGAAAACTCAACAGTGTCCAAAGCATTGCACTTTCTGGTTAACACTACCCTCTGCTGTACAGCAGAGAAAATGTACAGGTATTTGCACATGCATATTTGTTGCCTCATTCATACTGTATGCTGAAACAAAACATCCGTTTCATTATTTCAAAATCAACTGACACACAACATGAAGGTCTGTGCCAAAGCTAACTGGAAATATTGACTTTGTTTGACAAATGCCACGCTGAAATTCCTCAGAAGGCACAATTAAACACTAACTACAAGTCCTGCATGACTCATGACATAAAATGTCACAGTCCTGGATGCCGTACAGATGTTCACATCATCACAGGAAACCATTCACTTCCTCAATAACTTCACTGGGCTTTTGCCAGCACTTCACATTTTTCTGTGATTTAAGGAGTGCATTTTTATTTTTATTATGTATTTCAGCCCAGGTTTCACATATACATTTTGAGCAAGTTTTGTACTTCCTTATTATATGAATCTTTCATATTCTTTTAGGTCTTTAAGCATAGGCCAGAATATGCACACATAATTTTATGCTTCCTCAATATTGTTTTGAAATTACACAAATTTACACTCAAGTGAATTTATTGAGAAAATGTTTTCAGCTATTTCCACACTGTAATGTGAAGTGAGAGATGTCCTAACAATGTTGCATTTCTCTCTCTCTCTCTCTCTCTCTCTCTCTTTCACACACACACACACACACACGCACGCACGCACGCGCACGCGCACGCACACACGCACGTCATTTCACATCACGAAAGATAGTGGTTTAGTAATGACAAAGCATAACTTGCAATTACGGGAAAAATAAAACTGTTGTAATTTTTTTCTCTATAAGGAAGAATTGATATCCATGTAATAAATGACTTAATGTATGAATAAGGAAGTCTGGAGAAGGGACTTTGACCCAGCATTGGATATCATCCAGACAAAGAGCAATGATGAATGGAAAGACAGACAGAGAGATTGATAAGATAAACACATTTTAAAAACATGAAGAAAAATGTACTAATTCGGACCCCAGGTTAAGTTTTCTGAACAATATGCTGTTGATGGACACTTGAGTATTGATTAGCTGGTGTTCCAGTGTGTTAGTCAGCTAACTTAGAAAAATCTGCTGTCTCTTTCAATATGTCTTGGTGTGAAGCCATGCCGTCAGTCTGAAGTGAAGAACAAGTTAGCGTGTGTAATCTACAAAAAGGCTATTGACTATTGGCATCAAGTCTGGTCCACTTTGCATCTTATTCTGGCCAAGAGCCGTCTTATTAGACAGGAAGAGATTTTTTCACTTTATTTATTTAGATGCATACCTGTATATCAGGAGCAATATTTGTGCATTCGTGTTGTGTGTCTCAGATGTGTGTATTGAATGTGTCCTGCACAAACACTTAGAAAAATTTGTACTACCTACAAATGTAAATTGTGAATAAAGTGACTGCGATTCTGAATTATCCACAGTTTATGCTTTTATGTGATTTTAGGGCGAGAAAGTCTAAAATGAATTGCTCTAGCCATAAAGTTTAAAGATTTATGCGAAAATTAGTGGAAAATATCTTTAAAAATGTCTTATGTCCATTTAAAAGTACAGGTAATTAAATTATTTCATAGACATGATATGGTAAAATGCGGTGAAAATAATGCACTATAAATCTATTTATCAGTATAATCTTTTGCTATACAGGCTTTCATGAATCTAAAAAGTTCCACATGCAGTGACAGACACAAACATTTTCTATTCAGTAAATCTGATATAAACCAAATTTATGTCATTTATAGTTACACTTGAGTTCTGTTCTGTGCTAAATTGGGTTTACATGCACTTTAAAGGTTCACTTTCAGTTGGACTAAAGCAACAATTTTTTTTTTTTAAATATCCTAACAACTAAAGTTGATTATAATGTTGATTATAACTGCTCACTTTCCCCCCCCCGCGATAATCACATCGCTTGCAGTGTACACAATTTCATTGATAATGTGCGCACTTCAGCATTATCGCGTCGCTCTGTCGCAGAGCAGACACGGAGATAGATTTTAAATGTAAACACCCCCACTCTAGGAAACACACATGCACACAGTACTTTGGATTCAGCATTCAGCAGTGTTGTCTGTGAAATGAGGGGGTAGGGAGAAGTGCTCCCTAAGGCTCAATGGATTAGACACATTCTCTCTGGAGGGGTCATTAGCCCACACTGATTATCTAAAGATCCAATGACCTACCTCCTCCCGCTCTGGACACTCTTCGACCTCCCCTCTCCATATTCAACCCCCCATGGGGTTCAGGTAAAAAGAGCAGGGGGTCTGGACAGATGAGGAAGCCCGTCATCTGATATCAATATCTGTGGAAAAAGAAGGGATTTTGTTTTTACACCTTAGACTGAAAAATGAAAAACAAGACAAACATGGCCCAATAAGAATCAATAAGAATGATTTACAATAATATTATAATATTAAACACAAGAACGGCATAAAAAAATACAACAGAAATCGACCAATACAAAGGTAATAATAACTGAACAATTAAAAAGTGGTTAAAATATTATTGGTCATATTTTTGAACAAACCTCTTGTGCAGCAAAAGGTTGAAGAAAATTCCATAAATTTACATTGAAGAAGGGACGTGAGTCATAATTGGTGACCATAATAGCATGGAAACTTTGAGGTGAGCTCTTTTGACTTAAAACGTGAGCAACCACTTAGCAACCACCAGAAAACCATTAGAAACCATATAGCAATATGCTTAACACCTTAGTAAACACCCACAACACTCTAATGGACCCTTTTACAGACTGTGATTTGTGATGACGAATTTTCACAATAACTTTATTAATTCGCTACAGTTTTTAAGGGAGTGACTGAAAATGTTGCATCTGTGTTGCACATGTGCTATATAGCACCATATCTTTAAAGGTGCTATACAGCACCTTTGTCAAATGGTGCTATGTATAACCATAAGAGGTGCCATATTGCATTGTATTTCTTCAACAAAAATGGTGCTAAACAGCACCAACAGTGGTTCTTTGGTTCGTAAAGAACCTTTAAAGGGGCTTAACAGGTTCTTTGTACGGCAGTGGTGCTATATAGCACCTTAATCACCCCAAAGAACCACTGAAGAACCATACAGGAGCTTAACAGGTTCTGTATATGGTAGCGGTGCTATATAGCCCCTCAGTCATGCCAAAGAACCGGTGAAGAACCGCTGAAGAACCACTGAAGCACCAAGATTTGGTGCTATACAGCACCAAAAGTGGTTCCCCTATGATTACAAGCCAAAGAACCACTTTTAGTGCTATATAGCACCATTTTTTTTAGAGTGTAGTTTATAACTTGGACATGTGAAAAGAAAAAAAATTCTGCCAAAAGCAGACGCAGATTGCATTTTCTTCTGAAAATGTAAAAATTCACAGATCAAATGCACAGATATGACTTTAATTTAATCTAATAGGTATCTAGATTAATTTTAATATGAATAAATAAATATATAATGAACAAATATATTATTATTCATTGCTAATTAATATCTGTTCATAATATGTTCGTCTCTTATGCTCACCAAGACTGCATTCATTTGATAAAAAATACAGTAAAACAGTAATATTGTGACATATTATAATTTGAAATGTGTTTTCTAGTTTAATATTTTTAAAATAGAGTAATTTATGCATTCAGCCACTGCACTTGACTTCATTGTCACATGATTCTTCAGAAATCATACTAATTTGCTGATTTGGTGCTCAAGAAACATTTATTATTATTATTATTATTATTATTAATGATGAACTGTATTGTTCACAGTTGTGGAAACGGTGAAACATTTTTTTCAAGATTATTTTGCTGAATATAGAAAGTTAAAAAAAACAATCAGTTATTTGAAATTGAAATATTTTGTAACATTATAAATGTCTTTTCTGTCATTTTTATCAATTGAATGAGTCCTTAATGAATAAACTTACTGACCTTTTCTGACCTCATTGAACTCTAGAGGTTCTTACTGACCTTTTCTTGCATCACCAGCACAACGTCTCCAGGTGGCAGTAGTTGACCAGAATTCAGTGACTGGCACGCCAGCAGAAAGTTGCCTCGTTTGTCAAAAGAAGCACTTGGCAAACAGCCATTTTTATATTAGTGACATTTAATGTGGGCTAATTAGCACCTGATGTTCTCTTCATTAAGATCACTCAAGCAGTCCCACTGAGATACTCTGCATCACATTACAGATTGTCAACATTATGCCAAGCTGCTTAATGAAGACCCCCTCCCCCCCACCACACACATACACAAACACAAACACACATGCATATAAACAAACACATAATGCATCACACTACCGCTTTGCCTTGCCATGCCATAATTGTTAGGTAGGCATGCAAAATTTGTGTCATATGAATTTATATGCATTTGAACTGCTTGTGCTTTATTAAAAGATCTACATTAAAATAAGCACTACCACACTTCTCTTTACTTGTGAGCAAGATAGTAAATCTAATATGTTTAAAAAACTTTTGTATGTTTAAAATAGGCAAAGGTAAATGTGAGCATGTGCTGTAATTCACTCCGTGCTCTAGCTGCATGGCACAGAGTCAGTGAGGGTTCATAAGGGCTGGAAGTCCAGAGTCTTTCCTGCTCTAATCGCTCCGGCACCATTAGCGCAAATCCATTAGAGCACTTGTTCATTCTCCATCTTCCCCCACCCCTCTCTTTAGAGCACCTCTGAGACACTCACAGACCTCTGCAGCTCACTGCACACAAACAGGTGCCCGCCTGCGTTTATTTTCTGTTGCACGTGTAGGCCTGGGCCTATTTCTTTATAATTCAATAGAAATTTTATGTTATACAAGTCACTATACAAATTATTAGCAGCATATGATTCTAAGAGAAAAGTGTGCTTTAAAACTAAAATAAATATCAGAATACCTTATTCGGTTTGCTTAAGTGTGCAAGTTTGTGCAAAACCTGATGATAATACTCTCCAGCGTGATTTGAGAACGATCCAAAGAGTGCTGCAATTAACTTTTAATTACTAAATTAACTTTTTATTTAATGTTTAATTTGTGACCTATAAATATTTTTCTACAGTTTTCAAAATCTTAAAACACTCTGTTAGATTTTAAATACATTTTTAAATCCCAGATTTCACTGTGGTCTCAGACTTCCACACCACTGTGCATATTTTTTGGCCTATCTGTCACTGATAAAGTAGTCTAGGACAGGACAGAGGAACTAACATGATAAATGTTCAGAGCTGGACTCAAACTTGTGCGGTCTGAGAGAGCACCACAGCTTAATGTGTCAGAGCATGTGCACTATCCCACACTCATGTTCTTTTTAGGGTCTGCGAATCCCCAAACCTCTTTTTTATTCACTTTATTCATTTATTTTTATTTTATTTTTATTCACACAGTACATCTGTTTGGATTCTCCGAGGTGGTGGTAATAAAAAAAGGACTAACTACAATTCATTTTCACACACCAAGATCCTCTGGATGGTGTACACACTGTAGAAGTTCACTTCTTCATTTCTCTACAACGTTAGTAGAATATATAACAATCACATTTCAGAAAAGTTCATCATTTCACGGTCACATGGCTTTTGAAAAGGTCAGAGTAGCATATTACAAGAATCTGAAAGGAAAAATAGAGGTTAATTACAGAATTATTATTTTGACACGTCAATCATTGTGGTCCCTGGGATGCCAAACATAAACGGTAAAGTCAGTCTCAGCAGACCAGGAGCGTTAAATAGAGATGTTGACCAGAAATGACAAGAAAAAGTATTCTTTTGGAAAACCTTTATCAAGATATTTTCCCTTTCATGATAGACCTCACAGCTCTGTCGGCTCTAAACAGCAGCCTCGGCGCATCCCGAAGCACTGAATTGAGTTTGAAAACTTCCCAGCCTCTGATCGAATACTTCAAAACAGCAGTTTGTCTTAAATATGTCTGCAGACGCAGATGGAGATGGAGTGCCTTTTTGTTCCAGCACAGCGGGTATCTGATGTTACATAAGTTCGACTCGACACCTGTGCCGGCATCCCGCGAAGCCTGCTACGCCATAAAGCCGAGGAAACATATTTATTTCATCGCAAGATCAAGCCTTGTCCCTGTAGTAAAATTCCCACACAGTGTCAGCTTCTGAAGATACATTTTTCATAGGGCACCATGTGCCTTTCTGTCACTCACAGCTGCAGGGCATTGGAACCACAGGATTATATGAGGGGAGGGCAGAGGGAGGACGAAAAAAGGGAAAGATTAAATATTTAAGTCTCACTCTTCCACAACACCAGGAGCCACTTGTTCAGCAGTCTCAAAAGAAAGGGGCCGAAGCCCCAAGATCAAGGTTGGGTGCCGGGGTCACTGCCTTGTGGACTTTGGAGGTAGAAAATCACATGGCCTGTCCGTCAACCCAGGCCTAATGATCTCCAGCGGCTCGGGACTGTGATATCGAAAGGCCTGATTGGGAAGCAGCGGATCAACATGTGCAGTAGTGAATTTGTCATGCCGATGCTGGTGAATTGAAAATGGAGGCCAATGTAGCTTGTCACATCACACACAACAGCCTGTCAAAACAGTGACACTAGAGTGAGTTGACTCACTGAGCATCATCAAAAATGAATCGCTGCGTGAGCTTGACATGCTGCCACACAAACGCACGCATGAATTTCCGTACATTGCGCTCGGATATCACTAGATGGGGCTCGAACCTGTTTGGTCTGTTGTGCCACACGCGTAGCAACACTAACTTTGAAAAATCTAGACATTTCTTCAAGGAATGTATCGGGTTCAATAGAAGTTACACTCAATCAATTGCATTTGTGGAATAATGTTAATTACCACAAATTTTTTTTGTCTCATGCCTTGTTTTCTTCACAAAAAAATCAATGATCATGGTGTTGCGGTGAAGCACTTTCAATGGAGGTAAACAGGCCCAGTTTTTGGATGGTCTAAATGCTGAATTAGAAACTTATAATTTTATAAAAGCACTTGCATTAATTGTTCTGTTGCAACTTATGTGTTAGCCTATTTGAGCTGCTGTTTTTACGAATCCACCTATTACGAAGGTTTATAGGTGATTTTTCACACCGAAACAATGTTTCGAAGTGGTAACAAACTGGTATTATTTCACTGGTGTTATTCTTCTAGTTATTTACCAATAAGGGCAAATGAATCACAATTCTAATGCAATCACAGAAAATAGCTTGTTTCCACATTGCAAAGTAAGGTGGATAGCGCCACCTACTTTAAAAGACTTGGACCAAGCACATCAACAGATAGATTGCATCTCGGAGGAATCGTATAAGCAGCAACTAAGACTTAAAATCAGCCAATAGGTACCCCCCTCTACACTTTCATATTGAAATAGTATTTTGCCCTAAGTCCTTGCACTGCTTTTTATACGGGAATTAATGGATTATCCATATGATACACATTCAGTGGAGTGGTTTCACTATTATTAACACTAAAAATCCTTTTCTGCCTCACCAAAGAAGTTGCAAAATCTGCTGATCCCTCCAGTCTGGAGAGATGTAAATGTAATTCATGTCAGAGAGAGTTTTTTTTCTGAACTTGAGTGAGAGGCAGAAAACAGCAGCGAAAGGGCTCCATTAATGGGACCCAGGCTAAGGGCCTTAAATATTGCATACACAGCAGAGTGAATCATTTCCACCTCTCTCTCGCTGCAGTAAGCCCCACGAGTAACAGCCACACAGGTCCAGAGGTCTCAGGTCTTGTTAGAAGGCCAAACCTGACCTCTATAATACTTATTTTTTTCAGTGCACTAGATATTTTTCTCTTTGATCTACACTAAAATGGTCTGTGAAGCTGTATGTTGTTTTTGTCAGAATCAATTAATTCCTTAAAGGCGATTTTTTTTTTTTTTGGTCAATGTTAGAAGCATTAATCTATCAAAGGGCGGGGCTATCAGTCATTATTTATCATTACTTTTACTAATTTAACGTTAAACATGAGTGAAATTAAAACTAGAAACCCCAGGTGAGTAGGGTGAAAAAGTAACTAAATTATATCACCATACTTCCCCAAATGATTGATTATATTAAAAATTGCAGACACTGCAAACAAGTTTTCTGAAATGTTATGTTAAATATGCAAACAAGTAATTATCTAATTAAATATGCACTAGTTTGCATGCATTTCTAGAACAGAAATTTTTAACACTGGATGAAGCCAGGTTCAAAATTCTTGTTTAATTTTGTTGACATTAGTTTTAACAGAGGGGATTTTGGTATTCTCTTTTTATTATTCCATAAATCAGAAAATACAGCGAGGGGAAAAAAAAGAATAAGACGTTAAGAATAAAATATTGTATAAAATCAGGCAAATAATATATTAAAAACCCCTCACAATATATGGAAATAACACTGTAAAGTTTGTGCGTTTAAGTGCTACTGAAGTGGAGGTTTTTTGGGCTCAGTGCAAGAGAAAAAACTTATTCTGAGAAAACGGCCTTTTAAAACTACGTATGGTAATTGAAATCTACAGACGTAAACAGATAAAGTGCTATAATCTAAATACTTAAAAGTGTAATTTTGGATGTTTTCTTTCCACTAGTCTGAAACAACATGTTATGAAATGCCAACCACCCAAAATGTCAAAACTGACCCGTGCATAAAGAAACAATGTTTTTGCCTATAGTGTTTTGCCTTAAAACAGTATTCTACCTAATGACAACTTGACATTGTGTTGTACTAGTCTGTCACTCATCTGGTTACTGATACATCACACCCACTTTAGACAAAAGAAAACAACAACACTTTGAATTTGCTGAAACTCTAAATGTGCTGCTGACTATATTTTAATATGACGCGTTAAGTGAATTATAAGGACAAACATTAGAGACCACAATAATTTTCAAACAAGTAAAGTTTTTTTGGTAACACTTTACAATAAGGTGTCATTTGTTAACATTAGTTAATGTAACATGAACAAACAATGAACAATGCATTTATTAAACTATTTATTAATCTTTGTTAATGTTAGTTCATGAAAAAACAGTTGTTCATTGTTTATTCATGTTAGTTCACAGTGCATTAACTAATGTTAACAAACACAACTTGTGATTTTAATAATGCATTAGTAAATGCTGAAATTAACATTAAGATTAATAAATGCTGTAGAAATATTGTTCATTCTTAGTTCATGTTTACTAATGTTGTTAACTAATGTTAACTAATGAACCTTATTGTAAAGTGTTACCGTTTTTTTTCTCGACCAATATAGCGACTGTTGACGCCGATAGTGGACAGTTTGGGTGGAGGTAGAATGGTTGCTGGCAAATAGAAGGGCAGGCATGAATAAAAGGTGTGTCAGATAACCACACAAAGCTGACAGACAGCAGCTCAACATATGTTTTATTGGCCCCAAACTGTTCTTCACTCCTCACTAGTGTGTATAGCGTTCATTGAAGTCATCAGCCTCCCGTGAGTTGTGTGCTTGACACCGTTTTGTTCCCTTTGTACACACACTTATTAGGGCTCTCCATCAATCCCTCATTATTAAGCCACTAGTGTCGTTACCCAACCATCAGTTGATCAATAAATGAACCGTGTCGACGGGTGGCTCCCAATCTCATCGTTTCTATGGAAGAAAAAAGTTAAAACTGACTTCCCCAGAAAGTGCTTTGAAGTTTTTAAAACACAGATGTTTTCTATGTAAGAAAATTAGCTTGGGAAAAAACGATATGCTTTGATTTCATAAGCTAGCTCAAATAATGCTTTATAAAACAGACCATTCTTGTATTTCAAGTCCTATATGACTACACCTCCCAAAATTAAAAACTAAATTTGATTAAAACCCCCATTCATAAGTGTTCAGTGTAGTTAGTTTTGAGTTGCATCTTCCACAGATGATTTGCTTTGAATTGAAAATTCAAACATCAGATATGCTACACCTCAACAAACTATGGCAAAGCAAATTATAACCCAAAAACCGTTAGTGGCCAACATATTTGCATGAGGACTCCTATTGAACTGTCAGGGTGTTCTGGGGAATCTCTGGTTTGTGGTTGCAGTTCCTCTTTTTGTTCCTCTGCAGGGTTAATCTCAATTTTTTATCAACTTGGGTTACTGGCATTGTCCCACTTAAATTGACATGACCATATTAACCAGCAGCTCTCACGTTGTTGTTGCGCTTATAGGGATTAACTGGCTTCAGCGCCTAAACATGCCATCCTGAGCTCAGTCTATATTCCACACCTGCTGTGGTGGAAATGACAAAGAAAATGTGACATGCTATTTTCTTTTCCAGTGAGGCACAACAATGAGATTACAACTCCCATTTAAAATCTGTCACCCGTCTATTATTAGGCATTTGTTAAAAATATGGAGCCACACTGAATGCAAAGTCTTGTTCATGCAATGCAAAGCATGATGCTTTGAACAAACATGATATTTATGTATACCTGCAAAAATCTATAAACATTTTCTTTCCGCTATACTAGAAATTGTTCATTTTAATTTTTATTATTTTAATTTTGTTTCTCATTTTTTGTATAAATAAAATATTTTTGTTATTATTTAGCAACTTTTTAATAAATTAAAAAAAAAATCATGAAATAAAAAATAAAATAAAATAAAATAAAATTAAATTTGGAAACCTTATCCATACTTATATAAAAGTATGAATGCCTTTGCAAAATATCAACCAAGTGGCATTTATGTTAAAGTACCATAAAAAAAGCACATTTCAAGCAAAATATTTCACAAAAACAAATTTGTTAAGGTTTAAATACCAATAGATTTATTGTTAAAATGAAGACAAAAGATATTTTATATCTACTGTAATGCAGTGGCATTCAGACATTTTCAGCGTCCAACCATTTTTAGGGCCACTGTATTTCGCAGCTAAGTGAATGTGTGAGGGTTCATCTATGAAGTGATTATTAAAGACAATGTTCAGAGTAATTTGACAAGCTTTAAATTATGAATTAACTTAAGACCCATTAACCTGCAATGTTCCAAATATGCCCTCACTATTTCCAGCCCCCCATGTGCAAATCATACAGTATAGCTACTCAGAGTTGTTTAGATCTATCGTTGTCAACACTAACATTCATTAATAGCCTTAAACGACTGCTATGTGATGGAGTCTGATCAGGCTCCCTAAGGATCTTGCTCTGTGATCCAGGTAATTCCGGATCACGGCTGGATGACGGAGTCTCGCTAACAAGAGGGGACTGTGTCATCCATCTTGGGAAGTGCTCCACAGATTTATTGATCCGGCAAAGGCGCAACTCCCATGAAAGCTGTTCCTTGACGGATTTCTTACCGAGGGCACGTGGCGACAAAGCTCTGGAGATGTGTTTCCTTGTCCCAGAGATGACAAGGAATGCTGTGGCACTTGGGGGACGGTTTCTAGATGTTTTCTTATGTCACGAATAGGCACCTGCTAAGCATCTCTGAGCCACAACCTGGAATCAAAGTGGACAAATTACACGTGGCCAGTCGATAGCGGTCACAAATAATCTAGATGCACAAGTACTTATTGACACAAGCTTCAATAAAACTGCATGAGTGGATTTGAATAAAATACCGCCATTAATCAGCATGCTTTATCACTAACCACAGTTTAGGACCAGTGCCACTCTTTCTTACTATCAAAGACTGACTGAATCTCGAAAATACATGAATAATCACTTTCGGATGTGGACCGTAGGGCACCACATTTGTTTGTGGCTAATCAGCCATGCATTAGCACTTTGCTAACAATTTGATGCATTTAAACCAATCTGGGAACAGCACTGGGCATATGGGAATGGGGCTGAAACAATCTGTGATATTCATGTATGAAGAAGAAAAAACACAATTTCAGCATTTTGAAAAATTGTAAACAGAATTCTGACATAAAATAAATTCAGATTTTGATTTCTAGGTCACTAATCAAATACACAGCAAAGGGGATAAACCAAATACTAAGAAATTATGAAATGAATAACTATGATTTATTAGAAAATAAAGTATTTTCAGTTACACTTTACAATAAGCTTAAATTCATTAACAGTGTTAATGCATTATGTATATTATAATAACTAACAATGAACATTCTTTTTTCATCATTTGTTAATCTATGTTAATTAATACATACCATATTATATTATATACACATACTGAAATACATTATAGGTCAAAAGTTTGGAATTACTAAGATTTTTGAATGTTTTAAACATATTACAATGATTTCTGAAGGATCGTGTGACACTGAAGAACGAAAAATGCAATAAAAAATGTAAAAATATTTTTACTGTATTTTTGATCAAATAAGTGCAGCCTTCGGTAAAACGCTAATTTAAGAAAAAGCAATTATTTAAAATCTTTGACTGGTACTGTAAATCTAGAAGGAGAATTGCAACCAAGTACCAAATGTTTATTCATTTATTTTTTATTTTTTAAATTCTCTGACATTTGAAAGACAATGAAAGGATATTCCTTAGAAAATTAGCATCTTTAAGAGACACATGAATCATATGGTCTTGTGACTCGTTTCTGTTGACCGACAGTTAACTCACCCTAAGGGCTCAACAATAGTGAAACAATGCATGTGACAGACTTTACAAGCCAGCAGACAGAGGGCAAGTCCTTGAAAAGTGCAGTTCAAATTGCCCACCAACGCTTCAGCCATTGATTTGCCTATACCGCACAAAAGAAAAACAATGCTACAAGCCACGCGTGGCAAGACAGAAGGTGTAACTTTGCACACTGTCCGTTTGCCCACACAAAGAGTGACAGAGAAAGAAAGAGCCAGGGAACAGCAGGAAAAGGGAGATGACTCACTTCATTCACTGTCAGGCTTCAAAGTACTCATGCATCTGCAACAGCTGCTCGTCTAACACGCACAACATTTTCAGACAGATTTCAGCGAAGGCATTTCTGCGCTCATCGAATTTATATCTTTTTGTCAATTTGCCATTCTCTCTAATTGTGGAGCTCTTTCTGTTTTTCCCAGTGTTTGAAACCAGCTGCCTGAGGCAAGTTAAATAAGAAATTTGAATAGAAAAGAAAAATATTATGGATCAACTCAATGGTTAGTGATCAAGAAAGACTAAAGGAGCTCTGAGCCTCATTAAACTTTGGGAGTTATTGAAAACAATGTATGACGTAAATGAAAGAGAAACGTCAGTCTATGTCGTACAACACAGAGATTAGTGAAAAAGTTCAAAAATACCCCCCCCCCCTTTCTTTTGCACTGGTTTGAGGGTCTACAGTGCATGGAAACATCAGAAATCCAGCATCCTTTTTCTGCTGACTACACGTTTATTTACACTGATCTATTTCATTTAAATAATTTTAAATGGTTAGTACTATGGCTAAAACTTTATCTAATGCACCCTATAAAGGGAACACAGTATAAAGTTCCTCCTACATCAACGTGATCTGTAATTTGTAAATTTTTGTAGTGTAAAGTGGGTAAAGTGTAGTTCTATGTAACGTCAATGTATGGATATCTTTTAAAACATTCGGTGTACTATGTATGCATAACTTTAGATACATTTTTCAAAATCTTCTCTCTGTATAAGTTTGTATAAAATACGGCACAATATACTTTGTTAATATAAAGCATTTTCTGTATAGATTTTTCACATAATCTGTATTTTGAACTATGCATTGCATTGTTTTGTGGTTTAGGGTTAAAAGAAATGTCCATAAACAGAAAATGTACTGGTCATTTTTTTTGCAAGGACAATTGTTTTTCTTACAGTGTTTAAGAATTTAAACACTGGTTCTTAATATAATTAATTCATAGAATGCATAATGATTTTATCATACAATTTATTACATATATTTAATGGAATGTAATATCAACTTTAATCAATTCCATTCCATTAAATGTATTCAATAATTCATTTATTTATTCATTTCTATTTATTTTCATTCCATTCATTTTCTTCTAACATATACGTGATATTTACTGTTAAATCCATAACATCAATGTTGTGCTCACTAGTTCAGCTTAAATCATAATTAAAATGTCACCATAAAAACCAAAACTGTTCAAATGAACATAATCTAAATATTAAAGCTGTTGATGGCTGTCTTGCAAACTGTCAAGAGAACAAAGACTTTGCAAGTATCTATACTTGCAGACAAAAATACATTTAGCGATTTTACATGCATCTACCCAAACATAAAGAAATGTGTTAATTAAACATACTGATAATATCAAGAAGAACAATTCAGTTTGCTTTGGACCAAGCAGTAATACAGAGCAAATTAGACCAATTGAAATGACTCTATAAAAGACGGCTGAGGTCTTTAGCCCTGTGAATGCAACTCTGAGCCTGAACAACAGCTCCACATGGACTCCTGCAGTGGCAGTTTTGTAGCTGGTCACAACGGCCCATGGGTCCTATTGTATATCCGTTCTCACTGCTGAGAAGTGCGAGCCAGAGGTCAAAGTTGAAACGAGACTTGCAAAAAAACTCGTAGTTTCACAGCTGACCCTTTGCGCCCCTCTCACACAGGTTCCTTTCAGAGGAGACTCAAAACACAGCGACACACAACACACTTTGTTCTGTGTCAGCTCAACTGTAGTTTAATGACTAGGCTAAGCATCTAATTAGGTGGGGAGAGAAACCATCCCGACATGGTCGATGCTTCACCACTTTGACCAGGCAACTGGTGGCAGGCTTCCCAGCTGACAGGGCCCCACGTGACCCTATAGGGATGGCCCTGGGGTAGAGGCCCCCTGGACGCCCATCATATGGCAGGCCTGAGGGGAGTGGAGGAGGTGGCTACTAGAGGGGCAAGCCAATAAAACTAATAGAGATAGTTACAGTCAGACCCTGTCCTCGAATTCCCCTCAGGGCGGCATCTTTGATCATCTCACCCTCTTACGGCACTCACTCCGTTCGGCTCAGCCATTGGAGGTCTGTTTCCAGCTGTGCTACTAGGTAACACATTAGGATTTCCTCTCAAAAATTTCTATTAATTCCAAAAAGCCTTGAACATCCAACAGCATTTAAACATTCAGCACAAGTGCGCACTCTACAAAAGAAGGTAAAAATGCTTTCAGAGAGAGATAACATACCACAAAAATCACTGGTGCCCACTGATAAAACAGGTTTGATGCAACAATTTCAGCTCCCCTGAAATTCTTTTATGAAGCCTTAGATGAACCTCACCCCAGATAAAACAGCCCACGTCATTCAGATGCACGCTAATACACCCCGGTTCTAGTTCTCCTAAAAAAAGAAATGACCAAATTGAACATTTATTTGACCTGCCACACAAATGTTTGCTTCAAATTACATTTCCATCGCCATGCAAATCCATACTTTGAAGTTCAATTCATTTTCCTCAGCAAACACAGACACACACAGTCGTTGAGCTGGTGTGATACACATTTGTTTGTGGACGTTTCTTGGCAATTTCTTGAAGTTTTGCAACCTTGTTTTGGTTCTTAGACTCTGGGTCAGTGCTCAGGCTTTAGAGAAGTTTCAAACTACTGACAGATGGGAAGAGAATATCAGTTTCCTCTTTTCTTCCAGCGAAGAGGATTAGGAAAGGATGAGAGCAGGAGGTGGACAGATTAAAGACACAAGAGCAACAGAATGACCAGCTCTTAGAGAAAAGCATTCCACAACACAAACGCCCTGAAGAGAGGGTCTGCAGGACATTAATAACTAATTGACAGAGAGAGAAGCATTTCATGAATGCTAGCAAGATAAATAAACAACACACACACACACACACACACACACACACACACACACTAAGGAAACAAATACATAATAATATTAATAATAGCATTAACATACAACAAATCATATATCAACAATAACACTGTATCATATTCAGTGTATTTTTGTATTCCAGTTAAAATATCTAAAAATCCTTGAAACAAAATTTCATTACATTCATTACAATTTCATTACAAAATACATTTTCTTGAGGATCAACACTGCATAATATATAAAGGCTTGTTTTCATAGACTGTACAGTTTTTTTGACTATAAGTGTATTTTGTCTTCCAGTACTGGAAGATTTGTTCACTTGGATTTAAATTGTTTATACTTAAAACAAGTGAGAAAAAGATAAATCCCCAGAAAACAAGTGTTGATATCTTATGCAGTGTTGCATCCCAAGTACATGCATCTTGTTTCAGTGATATTTAGATATATATTAACCAAAAAATTAGACAAAAATACTTATTAAAAATAGATTTTTTCTTTTGCATGATATAAAGTTCCTGATATAATGTGCTCAATAGCCATGATAAAAATTGATTTTACAATCCTGTTCCATGTGTACATGCTTTGTACTTATTATAGCAATTACAATAACTGGGTGATAACTAGGTACTAACCCTGAACCTAACCTTAACCCTTACCCTACCACCCAGTACCTTCTTGGGAAAGTACACTGTAGTGTATAAATAAAGTGTAACCCTGTTCTTCACCTTCTCCTTAGCAGCATATTTGTTGTATTGACAGTATATTACACGGTCATCTCCTTGAGACATAATACTATCAATACTCCAAATCCCAGTGTGGGACACAACAACAAGGTTTCTCGGCCCAGCTGCCCACATTTAAGCCGAGCGCTTGTTAGGCATGTGTTGATGATGTTAGCATGCCGGAGCTCACTGCGTCCATCCCCGACTGCCCTCTGGAATGCCCTCCTGATTGTGAGAATGTGTAACGAAGCAGTGCCATTTATTATACATCAACGGCATCACTTATTCATCTGCCCTGTCTGTCTGTAAACACTTCAACAGCCTCTGATCGACACGGGCCTAACCTGTGTGTGTGTGTGTATATGTGTGTGTGTAGGAGAAAGTGAGTGAATTCACACCGTTATACACATTTTTGTTAAATGTCTGTTGTATTGTTTGAGCAGATGGTTCAATAAGTTGTCAGCATCTTCTTCAACAGATATTTGTGCTTGCCAAGATAAAGTCTTGGAGTTAGTCGCATTAATTATTTAGACAAAACAATAAGTCACTGTTTGTTTACTGCTTAAGCTGAATAGTATTGCTTGATGTATGTGCACATACTTGACTAGTTGTGTGTGAAAGGACATACTACTAAAGATAACACAGAGGTAGACTTATTTAACAGACGCTCCTCCCTGGAATAACCTTGGGTTAAGTGGTTGGACGAGCGGGAATCTCAGACGTTTTCAGGTTCATGCGTCTACCCTGTTACTTCGTAAAGGGAACGGTGTTGATCCTCGTCCACTGTCAGCCCTTCCCTGTCAAATCCAAGAGAGCTTATCCAAGCTTAGCCTCGGCTTATCCATAAATGTAGCTAATTATTCAATAAATGAAACAGCTTGCTTAAAGACCAGAGCGCTATCATCATGAATGACTGAACATGAATGATTACTTCTATCGTAAAAGAACTTAGTCGTTATTAAATATACCTTGTGAGATATAAAATTTGTTTGTGAAAAACAAAACTTACAATTATAAGAATAAAAAAGTTTAATTACACTAAATAGTCACACTTAACTTTTTTTTACTCAGAGGTGGAAATTAGGGTTTATCATCATGATTTTTTTCCCCCCTTGCTTGGACACATTTCTCAATATTTTAAATTTGTACTTTTTCAAAACCCTTCACACAGTTTTTTTTAACAGCTTACAGCTTGACACAGCAGTAAATGTCACATGCAAAGCAATTCATGTCCAACATCATCTCATTCTTCCATAACACTTGCAAAGGTTGTCACCCAACAAACACAGAATTTATTACTCCTAACACAATACCCTAAAAAACACAACAACAGTTAGCATTATACAATGATTTACCATGTAAATTTTCTTCAAAACAACAATGACAGCTGTTTATAATTCACTGCAGTATGATACATAGCCCATGTTTACATACAGTACAAAGTTATTCCTAAATTAGTCTAAGTTAGCAGTTGTAAAAAAAAAAAAAATGCATTCTGTCCACAAGTTTTTTCCGAATGCAGTTGGCAAAGAATGAAAAAGCATTTTGATAAAGTAAAGAAACCTGTTAAAAACCAGCTTTCAAAAAGAATTAAGGAAAATTACATTAACAAGTGTTTGTCCATATTGTAGTCAAAACTATAAAATGATTTGTAGAAAACGGTAATAAAATAATTTTTTTTAGTTTTCTTAAATGATTTCATGTCCTTATTTTATAGATTATCCTATCTCCCACAGCACACACACATTTGAATTTGCATTATATTTGCATTACAATCCTTGTACAAATACAGACCGTTGTGCTGCGTGTGCCGAGTGTTTGATTACTCTAATGTAACTATAATTGCTGTACTTTCTTCCTCATCTTTTCAGGTATCTGATCTTCTCATGTGTTACACAAGAAAATAAACAGTAGAAGGGAAAACACGCGGGTGGTGAAATAAACAGTGAGGACGGAGAAACTAGAGACCCTATGTTCCTGTCTGCCCCTCTGCTTCTGTCAATGCCTTCCTTCTTAATGGTCTCTGAAGCGCTGATACAGTATCTACAATAACAGCATGTTAATGTGTGGGTGAGTGAAGGGACTTGAGCATCATTGTGGATGTTATACAAATCAACAAAACTGAGTTTGCGACAGAGACAGATACCTCAGAGATAGAGACCATTAATATAGGCAGCGATAGATAGATAGATAGATAGATAGATATATAGATAACATTTGTAATATTTTTGTGTACATAAAGCACACAGCAAGTGCCACTGGCAGTAGCTCTGTTAAGTGCAGAAGGTTTTTCCTCGGTTTTCTCCCTTTACCTTGCTCATCATTAAAAATTAATAACTCCATTCCCAGCTAATTGTTAGCAACAAGACAGAGTGTGCTGCCTAGCGGAATTAAATTAACCCATGAGCCGCTGTCTCCATTAGTTCAAAGGAACCTAGTTGGTTCATGAGCATATTTCTTTTTCTCACTCACTCAGTGAGTTTCAGTTGCATTTGCTTGTTTAAGATTTCTAGGTTCAAGTACAAAACCTGTCGACAACTATCAACAACAAACGGAAGTATTTTTTCTCCTCTCTTTTAAAAGTTAGTTATTTAGCATGCTCATTGTAGTCATTTACTTATCCTCGTGTCATTCCAAACCGGTAGAAAGTCAATGGGGTCCAAAGCAACATTTTGGATCCCACTGAAACATCTTTCAAAATAAAGTAATTCAGGTTTGTAACAATACTTGTACTTGTTAACATCAAGTGTGTCTGGTTTAAAATCAGACATGTATGATGTTTTCTGTCATGTTCATTCAGATACATGTAAACTGGGTCATATCCAAGCACCCCGATGTGTCACCCCCCCACCATCCCAGCTTGGGAATTTAGTGAGGTTTTTCAATTGCAGTTTATTGTCACTGATTATTAAACGAGACAGCATGCCTCTGTTCCACTGCAACTCCCTCGACATCAACACGCAGAGAAAAGAACAACAACAGTGACAGAAGTGGGGGCATAAATCAGTGGTTTGGCGCATCACAGCCTTTGATAGACTAGCACAATCACTCACTCAAAGAGGAAACAGATCTATGTCATCCCAGCTGAGCTCAATGATTATATATTGACAGGGAGAAATGCCCTACTTAATCCCCACTTTAGCCAGACTGATGGAAGAACCCTTGTGATGGTCTCAAGTGACCAGATAAAGAGGGCTGAGGCAAGACCATCACTTGAGTCACTGTGCAGCTGTACAGATACATACAAGGAAACTGTATGTACTTTCCCTAAACTAAGTGTTATAAATCTTTATGTTCTTCATTAATTGTGCAATAAATAATTAAATACTCACAGTGGCATTAATAGCATTGTGTGTGTGTGCAAATACAGACTGGGCCTGGCTGGCACACACTTTTATTCTAGTGCACATTTTAGGGAAGTTTTATTTTTGAAAGTCAATTTCCAAACCATTTTTTTTACATACAAAACCATTGTCTATATAAAACCCATAATTGCACAGTTGTTGTTATAATTTCTCCACCACGAGCATTATTATTATTATTATATACTTTCTTAGACATTTTAACCCTCGCACAGTTTTTGTATGCTGGGTGATACAGACATTTGAGCCTATAAAATAAAATAAAATAATAATAAAAATAAAAAATAAATAAATAAATAAATACATATAAAATAATAAATTATATCAAATAAATATATAATACATAAATATTAATTTATTAAATTACAACAAATTTAATATATTAAATTATAATAAATAAATATTTGATATTATAGACAGGATTGACAAGTGGTCCCTGAAAATATTCATCAGTTACTCATCAAGTGTTACGTAAAATCTCATCAACTCATCAACTCTCATCATTTCTATCTAAAAGTAACAGCACAACACATTATTATCGTGGGACATACAAAATGAAAAATAATAATAATAATAACATTGATAATAAAAGCAATATTTTAAGGACATTTTAAATATATTAAATTATTTAAAGCCAATTATCTGAGTTATTTTTATGTTTTTGTCCATTTAAATGGTTAAATCTGCTGTGTGCATTTTTTATTTTTATTTCAATTAATTTCTCTCTTAATTGCACATAAATAACTAAAAGTAAGCCATTCATGGCAGTTTCTCCCAAAAGTACAGCAATGTGGCTGTATGGTGTTTGTTTGAGTGACCTGACATCTGATGTCAACATCTGGCTCATCCATTAGCATTGGGTTTGGGGTGGGACTACCTGCCTACCAAACATCTGTTTGATACTACTAGTGGTGCAGAAATCGCATGCTACAATCATTGCTGCAATACCTTAAATATACTGTAGTATAGTATTAGGTCTATATATTCCTTAAAAAATGCTCCAGCTTTCATAACAGCAAAGAAATTGTCTTTGTGTGACGGCCACACACGAAAGGGGACAATAAATGTGTCACTCCTCACAGTATTGTCACAGGGGGGCAGAAAAAGAGGGTCGCTGGAGACCCGTCTCTGGCTTGTCATGTGCCAGACTTAGTGCTGAACAGAACCCTAGTCTACTGACCCGTTTCCTGACGGTCCAGGGGAATCCGCATTCAATACAAGAAACCGCTGCAACCTGCCACTAATGAAGCATCAACCTCATTAGTCTTTGCCGACTCCAAAATGTCTCTCTGCTGTTTATTCTCGGAGTTTTATGAGTCAACTCTGTTGTGGTGAGTGGGTAAAGTGGTTAAATTTGATAAATGAGGCAATCTTTAAATATTAATTATGCATTAATTACATTCATAAGACAAAACAAACTCCCGGTTAAAGATTCATGAGGAGCCAGCTTGGCTTACTTCCTATTCTTTTGTCCAACGCAAACACTGCGAGGAACTGAAGGATGCTGTTTTTCAGCAGAATAATGCACAGAAAAACAGATTTCGCTCTTTGTCATCTAGTGTAGACTGGCAGAAAAATAAAAGACATTCATGGGTGAATAAGAGCTGTGACCTATGACCCCCGTTTTGCTCCTCCATCTTGAATTACAGCACATGGTGCTCTCCACGACCCCATGACCTCAGACAGACATAAAGTAGCGAGAGAGAAGTTATGACACCAGCAATTCCAACATTTCGTACGTGAGTTGAGATTTATACAGCATTTCTTCGAGCTCAGCACCACCCGCCGCTTCGCACTAAACTAAGCGTGTCTTCATAACTACCGCTGTCTCAAAGAAAGACAGAAATCTAAACAGAAACTCTGCACCTCATCTTGTAATGTGCCCCTCCATCCCACATCTCTCTCTTGTTCCTGAGTTCAACCTTGCTTCCTACTCTAATAAATATTTCACCAGTGGAAAGTTCAGTAAACAGAGTCATGAAGGGGTGTGAGTTGCTGGAGAGAGGAGTCGTCTGGGGAGCAGGTGGATCGGCACCTGTGGTAGCATTAGAGCTGCTTGGGAACACCTCCATCCTCTCCCAGCAGCATCAACATCCGTCACTCATATTCTCTGTTATGATACCGAAGGAGCTTCATTTTGTATCGCAGTTGATGCCTTACGGTAGGTGAGCGTACATGACTGGTTTAACACGGCCAAATTGTTGTTGCTCCTCCGTTCAGCAGTAATAGAAATTCTCCTTTTTGTTTGTTCAGTTGAAAATGAATATGTCAACATGCATCGCCTCTGTTTTGAACCTTCCGTCTTCTGTCTGATGAGACGATCAAAGGCACAGGGCCTTAATGAGAACATATCTCACAGAAGCTAACGTTCTCCCTTCAGAAGTTTGGTTTTTAGCTCATCGTTTTATCTTTAGATTCTGAACTCCTTATAAATCCAGGTCATTACTTGATTAGTTTTGTTTTGTGATTTCATTTCAAGCAAACTCTATTGTACTATTGTATACTTGCAATGAAGCTCAAAGGTTTTGCATCATACTGTGTAATTATGTGCTAAGTCATAACATTTCATATCTTATATGTATCTTCTTTTCCATATAAAATAACATTCAATCATATAAAATGCCATATAAATCTTAACACAATGAAACCATTATTTCAGTAAAAATTATTTTAATGCTACTGCTATTAACATTTGACAATCCTGGTAAAATATTAATAATATTTGTAAATATTATCATAATATACTCTAGATGTGGGTAAAAATAGTATAAAATAAAAAATATATAACAATAGTAGTAAGAATAACAAAAATTGTTATTATACTAATAATGACAATAGTCATCATCATCATATTTTCTATTTCTTGTTAATATTATTTTTAAAAATAATAATTAACATATTATTATTGGTATTATTATAACAATAACGATAGTAACAAGAATAAAAGTAACAACAAGAATTCCAATAATAGTAAATATTTTGATGACAATAATAATTATTACTGCCAATAAAAATATTTATTATTTATTATTATAACAATAAAAATAACAACAAAGATGCAACAATTTGTTATTTTTATACTAATAATGACAATCATCATCATATTTACTATTTGTTGTTTCTGTTACTTATTTATTTATAATAACAAAAGTATTATTTTTTGTAAATAAAAAAGTTTCGGCGAATGATGCATTTGGTTAGAGATGCACTTGTTGTTCAGCATGCTGGGGAACCTGGGTTCAAATCCCACCCTAATATATAATTTATTTAATAAACTAAGAAAAGAACAGCTTTGACATTATAACAAAAGCTCCTGTGTTTCACAGGGAAAATGTCAAATGAGTCCTATATACATACATGCATATAAACCATTGGATAAAAACATCTGCTAAATGAATACAAGTAAATGTACATGTAAATGAGTTTTAAGTTGGGTACAGTAGATGATGATAGAATTTTCAGTTTAATCAAACTCCATTTGCTTAAACTGCGACAAATGTGAAGCTTTCTACACATCCAAATTTATATATATATATATATATATATATATATATATATATATATAT